>CAJQZN010040192.1:0-77276 GCA_907164685.1 Colias eurytheme
TCATTACCGTCGCACTAGGCTTCCGCCAAAGTCATTTCAATGTGGACGCAAAGGCGCGTTTCATACGTTTGATATTTCGCGCCCGCCGTCGCAACCGCGCTAGGCTCGCAGTGTGGACCTGCACATAAACCCGCATAGTTCCCGTTCCCGTGGGATTTCCGGGATAAAACCTATCCTATGTGTTAATCCAAGTTACCCTCTATATGTGTGCTAAAATTCATTGTAATCGGTTCAGTAGTTTTTGCGTGAAAGAGTAACAAACATCCATACAAACTTTCACATCACTACATAGTATAAAACAAAGTCGCTTTCCCTGTCCCTATGTCTCTATGTCCCTTTGTACGCTTAAATCTTTGAAACTACGCAACGGATTTTGATGCGGTTTTTTTTAATAGATAGAGTGATTCAAGAGGAAGGTTTATATGTATAATAACATCCATTAAATAGTGGAGAAGTACTGTTATTTTTGAAGTTTCTAATGTGATGTCGTAAATAATTACATTTTTTCCGCTTATATTGCAAACGCAGGCTAAACCCTACGAGTTTTATCAAAATAATGTACTAAGTATTATATACATTGAAAAGGTCTACAGAAAAGTCCGCGATGGTATATGTCTATCTCTTATGGATAATCCACAATAACATTTTTTTGTCATTTACTTTTTACGACAAATAATAGCTAATTTTCGAAGCGATTTTCACCAATACAGCATTAATTCTTAACCAATTAAATACCTTGAATACATTGTTCATTTAATATAGATCTATATGGCCCTTTACACCGTATGATTTAAGTGAATATTTTCGAAGATATTACAGATTTAAAAATTGCGGGACGTAGCATTTGCGGCGGTACCGGACGGCCGGGCCGCTATGTTTTTTAGACAACGTTCACAGTTTTTCTGTAGTGTATAATTAGTATCAGCATTGCACCCGTGCGAAGCCGGGGCGGGTCGCTAGTATTCAATAAAACAAAATGCTTCGCCGTGTCTGTCTGTCTTTCGTGATAAACTCAAAAGAACTGCACTGATTATCCTTCTGTTTTTATCTAAATAATCTGTTAAGACTTAAGTTCTAAACAACGCTGTTAATAAACTACATACCTGTTTACCTCCAGGCAGCTTCGTATCCACGACTTTAACCAATACCGGCAGACCGCTATCAGACTGCAGTAAAGCAAACGGCGTCTGCCTGGTTGCCATGGCAACGCCCATGTGGTACGTCTTTATCGGGTCGACTATCACACCGTTGCTCCAGGCTCCGTCGCTTTGATCCCATTTGAGAGACTCCGGTGGAATATACGGCCCGACTGAGGAGGATACTTCGCAATGCTCTGATGGTGGTCTAAAGGAGAGGATTGGAAGCAGCCTTAGCGTATCTTATAAAGCGAAATATCTTTTAATGCATATTTGTGGTTTGTACATGTGATAGTTCCTGAGCTTTACCGTGTTTAGAAGGAACGAACACAAAGAAAGTCTCAACAACAATCTGCTGTTAGGTTCGGTCACGCGTTAAATTTACATAGTGCATCACATTGTTAACAAATATTGTTAAAATTGATGGAACATAAATTGCAATGTAAATGACACAAATTAAAAAAAAATGTTTGCGATTCAGAGTTTCGCTTATAATATGAATATTATTTATAATACTTACCTCGATTTAGGCGGTTTTGTCTTGGTCGGTTTTTGACGATAATTCTGACACCAGATTTTGTCAATGCTGATAGTCTCCCCATTTTCATCAGGATGAGCCTGTCCACATATAAATAAAAAGGGAATGCAATACACAAAACAAATATCAAATTAAATTAAATAATAATAAAACAATGCGATGAGTGAGCTTTTTATTTAGTTCCAGAGTATTTCTGAAATATTTTTACACATAAAGAAATGCTTACGCTTAAAAATGAACTGATGATGAATCCATTAAAAAAGAAAATCCACTAAAAAGAAGAATCCACTAAAAAGAAAAATTAAACGGTTTTAAATATCTGGATACTATCATACCTTATTCTTATGACACACAAGATTGGACTGCTGGTTGAAGCCCTTGTTGCAAATGTTGCAGCGGTACGGACGCTCGTTGGTGTGCGTGAACAGGTGGTTGCGAAGGTTACCTTTTAGACACAAACAACATCACACATAATATTTTTTACTAGCTGTGCTCCGTGGTTTCACCCGCATTGCTCTGTTCTTGTTGGTCTAAGCGTGATGATATATAGCCTATAGCCTTCCTCGATGAATGGGCTATCTAACACCGAAAGAATTTTTCAAATCGGACCAGTAGTTCCTGAGATAAGCGCGTTCAAACAAACAAAGAAACTCTTCAGCTTTATAATATTAGTATAGATATATTAAACCATCTAGACTTCTAAAAGTTCTTCTTATGAATAATTTCTAAATATCCACGGAAATGAAACATCAATCTGGGAATTGTGATTTATGTGCACTTTTAAAGGAAGAAAGGAAATAGGTAATGGTTTCAGGATAGCAAATTTAAGATATGCGTTGGACGATAGAACATCTTAATTAGTTAGGTCTTCAAAATTTCTATAATCTATTTCCTAACATTAGCTAAGATAAGCTATTTAAAAGAACTGATTATAAAATTGATTAAAAAATCAATGTGTTAAAAATAAAGTATCAAGTAAAACTAAAAAAGGATAGACAGGAACATTCAGGATAGGAACCTTTCTGATGGAAGCCCTTGGGACACATGTGGCACTTGTAGGGCTTCTCGTCGGAATGGGTCTTGCGGTGGGAGATCAGGGTCGACACGCGGTTGAACGTTTTGTTGCACACCTGATCGAATTGGGACTTTATTTTAATGGGTGAGTAATGGATATGTTGTTTAGATGATGTGTTGGTTAAAATGTATGAAAATATATGACAGAACATGTAGAATAGGCAACTAGTGCAGTCACTAGTGATACAGTTATCAGCAAATGGTGAAACTGGACTTTAATCTATAAGTTAGATAAGGTTAAAAAAAACTAATAATACTTAGATAATTGAACAGGAAAGAAGTCGGGTTTGTTAAATACACTTTTTAATTCAAGAATGATATTTTGATGAGATAAATCTTTGAGTTGATAATGCATGAATATCAGGATGAGAACATATTCCTAATGCGGATATAATTGCTCAGCAAACTGCATAGCTAGTGAAGCATTAAAAGGCATTGTCAGCTGAAGCAATCAGCATCAGCTATTCGCTACCGTGCTCGGATCGGTACGCGATTAGAGTCTCTATAATAACTTCCATAAGAGATTTAATCGCGTACCGATCGGGCTACCCACGGCGGTAGCGGATACCGCTCTAGTTTTAATAGGCCTTTATGACCATGTACTGGTGTTGGAATTGGCGACTACTTGCACTCTGTTACAACACCCAAGGGTAGCGGATACCGCTCTAGTTTGAATAGGCCTTTATGACCATGTGCTGGCTTACGAATTCGCGACTACCCGCACTCTATTACAATACATTACCTCACACGCATACGGCCGCTCGGCAGAGTGTATCGCGCGGTGTTGGCTGAGCGTCGACAGCTGCCGGAAGCTCTTGGAGCACTCGTCGCAGTGGTAGTTGCGCTCGTCCGTGTGTGTCGGCAAGTGCCGCATGAGCGTGTACTGGTGTTGGAATTCGCGGCTACCTACATTTTTGAAGTGAAAATTTCTTTAGCGGCGTTGCGTATAAAATCTTAAACTCGCGTCAGGACACGTGACCTGATCGAAAAAGCGTATGACGAATGGATATCAAACATGCTCAACGTTAATAATCAAGTCTTCACTTCTGCCGGCACTCCCGGAGTGCAACCCGTCTTTTTTTGTGATTTTTATTTTATGATAGAAAAAGGCAAACTAGCATTGCCCGGTGGTAAGCTAAAGCTTCGTATTCAAGGGAAACAATAATTGATCAACAATGTTGAACTTTGTTTAAATATGACATGCATATGAAATAATGAAACTCTTGAATTATTAGCATGAATAAAATATAAGCTCTATCGTAAATTATTTTATTTATTTATTTATTTACTCTTTATTGTACCACAAATTACAATAAAAGTACATAAAACAAAACAATTTAAAATGTACAAACGGCGGCCTTATGGCTCAAAGCCATCTCTGCCAGGCAACCTTCAGGCAAAGGACAAATTATAACTTAAGGTAGCCAATTAGCAATAATAACGTTAAAAAAAAGAAAAAAAATGAATTAAAACAAAGCATAATACATAAAACACTATATGTATATAACTACAATATAATATATTATAATAAAAAAAAGATGCGAAGCTAGTTAAATATTAGTTTGAATGTAATAAGAATGTACTGCGATTCTACACAGCTACCTAATTGATGTAGGTAGTTGATAACAAAACGCAGCTAGTCAACGACTATTAGTAAAGTGAGGGTAGTTGGGTCGAACGTCGTATAAACAGCGTCCGAGCCCCTAGGCACGATTCGTACGAATGCGCCACGAGTCAAAGGAATGCGGCAATTTATAGTATGCGACAGCTAAGCATGTTCGGACAGGAAACAGTGACAACTATATTGACAACTACTCATCCACAAAAATATTAAATCAAAAGTTACGTCTAACAATATACATATACAGTATACATAAACATACTAAACATATATAATTATACTAAATATATTATTCATACATACTTATTGCATATATTACATACATAATTACATAAACATAATATACATAGACAGTACTTATATAGATAGATAGTAGTCTTTCAGCATCTTTTTAAACGATCGTAACGTCTGGGCGCGTCGAATCGTTTCCGGAAGGGCATTCCATAAGCGGATTGCCGATACCGTAAACGATGTACCGTATAATTTAGTGCCATGCACAGGGAAACGAAGAAGAAAGTTATCAGAGGAGCGGAGTGAGTAGGAGTCGGAAGCAAGATAGTGGAAATTGGATTTTAGGTAGCTAGGAGTACAGGGATTAAATATTATGTACTTATAAACAAAATAAATAAAAAATGTCAGTCTTTGCAATAAAAGGAAGATAGGGAAAACATTCAGAATACAATCATTACAAATAAAATAACACAAAAATGTTGTGTGGTTTTACGAAACCACGGTAAAAGTGAAACTGTTCGAACGGTTCCGAACACTGCTTTATACCTACTCGGCAGCCGACCGTCACGCGACATGCGCTACACAGACCAAAAAGTTTGAGACAATGTAATAAAAGTTTCACTTTAAAAACTATACTATAGTACTTACAAATACCGCATTCCCATAGTTTTATAGTGCGTCCATGTCTCTTAATATATTTCACAAAGTGGAGTCTCGATCGCGGATCTTTCTTATCAATTTTACAGGCATTCTTGCCTTTCGGTTTTTCCGTGTCTGAAAAAAAAATCATAATATAATTATAATCTATTTCATAAACAATGTTTTGAAAATACGTTGGCAAATTAATACTTTAATTCATTTTATATTTTCCAGAGATGTGTAAAAATAAGAAATCATCCCTGTTTCATACGGAATGTATTTTAAGAGCTCTGAAATACCTGTATTAGTTGTTCCTGATGTAGACGACACAGTGTTAGGTTCGACGTACGGTTTTGGCGTAAAAATAAGTCCATTACTGTTCTTTCCTGTTGACGTACTGGAAGTATCAGCTTCCTGTAGACAGAAATGTTGTAAATATATTGATTTAAGGTTGAAGTATATTTAAATAGGGATATTGCTTGGTTTTATGGCATTCAATAATGATTTATAAATATAAATTTATATCAATATTTTGATCATAATAGCTATTTTTGACGTGACAACGTCTTATAATTCGATAGCCGGCTGCACGCACGAAAAAACATGACTCATCCGGCGTTACCTCGCTCTGAGGCGTTCCATGTAAGGCTTGACGTGCAAGCGAGAGCGCGGAACGAGCGACAAAGAAGCACAATCGGCCGTTGTCACGTTCAACTATCGTCAGTAAACCGACTATACCTACAGACAACCAATTCTTTCAGGAATTTATTAAATTAACCATTTAAATCGAACAACGCGAAATATACGCAACAATCATTTACATAATCATGACAGGAATTCATTTAAATAAAAAATTTCCACACGCCGAAAACAAAACAATGAATTTAGTACCTAATTAATATCTTTAGCATTATGATACCTATGTGTAGTTAATACCTTCAAATCACTGCTAAGATCAGCTTCAAGCTCCTTCCCAAAGGTTGTTCCAGTACCAAACCCCGGCGCGGAGACCAGTGACGCTATGTTCCCGTCTTCCTCCGTCCACGCGAACCTGGCCTGCTGCTGCTCTAGACCTTCAAGGAAACCGTCGCGGAAGAAACGCAAGTGATCCAACTGTGGGAAACAATGGCTATAAAATGATAAATTGCAATATGTATATCGAAATATCGAGTACATGTAGATAGAAATAATTATACTTTTTGAATTTATCAGATTAATATTTCTTCCTACTATTATTACAAATGCGAAACTTCCGAATGTATGGAAGTTACTCTTACTTATCTGTATGAAATATGGTACAGAGATTTAGAGAAAGTCATAAACGATTAACTTATTTATTTTATTAGCACATAGGCAATTTTTTACCCGCCGCGGCCGCTGTTTTCAGTTCATTCAGGTACAACATTACAAAGGTGCATATATAAAATATATTCAGTGTACTTTTTAGTGGATAAGCTACAATTCAAATGAAATTAATTTTATCTATTTAATTAAGTTTTCATGAGGATTCTAGATTATCAGAAAATTAAAACTTTCATAGTTGCGGATGTTATAATATTCCCAGATGTTGTTGGTAGCGCCATCTAGTTTTAAACTACGGAAAGTATAGAACAAACTACGAAAACTGTTGGATTTCAAATTCTATGCGTTTCAAAACATTTATACAAACTTATATTGTGCTATGGTAAAATACGATATAATAATATTTTTTTGAAATATTAAGAAGCAGTTAGGTACGTTAGTTTTTTATTATCTGTAAAAAAGCATCTAAATTATAAATCATCAATCAATCAAAATTATAAAAATAAGGAACATTTAAGAATTTTAGTAGGTACGTTCAGATTCCTTTTACTAAATATTGTTAAATATTTAAAAAATACGATAACACGAACAGAACCGTTTTGTAACAGTTAGTACGTAGTTAGTACCCTACTTGGACATCAGTTGAAAACTATGAAAATAATAAATCAATTTAAAAAATATTTTACGCACGTTACTGCGACCGGAATTAAATAAGAGCGGTTCGCTGTTAAACCCAAAATCCTTCTTATCGTACTTGTCAACCAAGCATACCTCGTGTATACTGAAAACAAAAATAAATTAAAACATTAGCCATAAAATCCATTTGGTCATGATCCAGTGGTTTTAATAAAAAATGAAGATCGAACCTTATAAGCTCATCACCGGGTCTCGTCAGGCCGCTTTCTTTTATTTCCTCGTCAGAAAACATCTTTTATTTTTCTTATTATTCAATTATTTTGAGACAAAATACACGAGCACGTCAAACTTTCCTTTTTCACAACGCCGTCTATTGTTAATTGTTATTCCCGTTTCTAAGATACGAGTTCCAAATTTTGAATATTTTTTTATGACACGCGTGATATGGCCAATTATTTTTTTCAGAATGACAGCGCTACCTATATGACCTCTTTGAACTTAAAGAGGTTATTAACCTTTATGAAATGCGTTTGACGATCTATTATTAATTAATGTATTTAATATTTTTATTTCTTGTATAGACGGTTAAAAAATTTCAACCACTTCATTTTGTTATGGTTACACGTTTAAAATTATTATCGCTAAGCCAAGTACATTTTAAAATTAGTTAAATTACTTCAGAAATGTTATTTCAAAAGTATAATAAGAGCAAATACCAAGCATAACCCGGCACATAAAAACAGAAGGCAGGAACCAAAAGTAAAAGGAATAGAATATCTTTCGCTGAATATTTTTGAGTGGTTTATTATAACGTCTAAGTGCTGTGCTCATTTCGTTCCGGAGCACTCGAAGACTCGAGGCCTCTTCACAAACTTAGTGTTTGCGAAGAGAAAATTAATCTTATGGATGAAAAATAAAAATATTTCCTCTATACTCCTGTAATTACCCTTACGCTAGTTCGAACAAATGATTGCGCGTAAAATGTGAAGTGATTTTGTAATAAATTAATCGTGCAGTGTTTGAATGTAGAGCGTATTTAATATTAAAGTTTTCAGTACCTACTTTAAAGCTATTTTAATTCGTAGTAATAACGTTAACTTAATTTTTTTTGTCATATTGGATGGTCAGAAATTTTAAATAAAATTATCATACAAATAGATACTCTATACCTTAAACTTCTGTAAATACCTAATATAAAAGCTGAATATGTAGATTGTTTGTGTGAACAAGCTAATTAATCTCAAAAAGTAATGGTTCAAATTATTTTTGTGTTGCATGCCTAGGTATTTTACTTATCGGGGAAATCTGTGAAGACTCTAGCATCTCTGTATGGCCAAAAAGATTCAATTAAATAAGGTACATTATCATAATGATTATGCCTATATAATATTTTAAAAATATCTTTTTGAGCTTAGAACTAGCAAAACATGATCTAAGAGCAAAACAGACTTGAGAAGACCGCCAAACTAAATACTATTATGCATTTTTAACATTTTTTATTTTTCTATCTAACTATAATTTTTAGGCGACAGTTTTATAAAAAAAATTTTTTAACATTTTCATTCATGAATGTTTCGTATCAAAAATACCACAATACCTTTATTGTAAATAGCGCCATCTATCGCCAAATATAAATAACAGATTAATAAAAAATTATATACTTGTCTGTTTGTGATATTATATGTAACAATTATTTTTGTATATTAATTAAATTTAATTTGTGATAAATATATCATAATATTCTTTTAAATAAGTAAGAACATTTTAGTTTCTTTATTTTATTACCACGCCATCTATCGGCAGGTCTGTACACTAGCGTAGTTTCTTGTTTTTTCTATGTGAGTATTCTTTACAAAGTTCGAAACAAATCTAATAGATGGGGCTATTACGTACATAATTTAGATTGAGACTGTTAACATTCTATAAGTACTAACATTTGACAATAGAGGGCGGTGAAACTTAAATAACGTTAATAAAATAAAAATAATTATACACTTCATTGTTTGGACTCACTTTTGAACTTATTTTTATTTTCATTGTTTGTGGATATTTTGCGCACAGCCACAGGATGTGTTTTTCTTGTTTTTTTTTAATTTGGAAAAAATTGAGCTGCGGCCGAGACGCCAAAATTAAAATAATGGGCTGTTTTACAACTTGCTCTTTCTAGTTATCAATGCTCATAATATCACCAAAAGAAAATTGGTAAACTTTTTGTCATTTGACTGACGCATTCTTATTGCAGGTTGGCTTAAAATAAATAAAAAGTAACAAATAATAACACACAGAATGCAGAAGTCAAACAGGCTTTAAACATTTTGTTTGTTTTTATAATTGATTCAAATCACACGTTTGTCAATAAACAGACAATAATCCGATTAAAAATCGTAAACAAAACCCGTTTAGTAATTCAAAGCACTCGATCATAGTTCATTTGACAGGATGGCAAGTGCGATTGCCAGTTTTAGATAATATAGGATACCTGGATAGGTAATTGATTATTCTATCTGTTTATACAATGTTGCTAAACTGCGATCTCTAGATATTAGTGTGATCTGGGATTATTTTGCAATGTGGATTGTAGTTTACTTGTGTCTCCAATAGTCATGTCTGTTTAGTCAAGTTTAACAAAGATCAATGGATATTTAATCGGATCAATGGATAATTACAATATAGGAAAATAAAGATAGGTACCTAACTCCTAAGTGATTAAATGAAGAAGAAATTATATGTACCGTATTAATTTTAATGTTTTATATCTTAATCTTAATACTATTATAAAGGCGAAAGTTTGTATGGGTGTATGGATGTATGGATGTTTGTTACTCTTTCACGTAAAAACTACTGAACCGATTACAATGAAATTTAGCACACATATAGAGGGTAACTTGGATTAACACATAGGATAGGTTTTATCCCGGAAATCCCAAGGGAACGGGAACTATGCGGGTTTTACTTTGAAAACGCGGGCGAAGCCGCGGGCGGAAATCTAGTACTTAAATAAAAGCAGATGAGAGTCGATTAATTGGTCTTTGGAGTTCCAATTATGAAAACCACAATCGTTGACTTTTTAACGAACTTATAACCTTAAAATTACGAAATATTCGAATACATTAGTAATAAGATAAATGACCAAATGCAAAGGAAATAGATCAAAGAATTACACTAAAAAGGTAATAATAATGTACTTAGTACAGAAATATCTGCACAATTGCATTTAGCCAATTTCCCAGCCGGTTGACAGGCTCTAGCACAGACATGTATATATAAGTAGACAACGCAAGTACCGCGATCTGTATGAAAACCAAGCGTGTCATATTTTTTGTACTGACCTTGACGCGTTATGACGTCACGAGCGCTTTTTAGTGATGTTAATTTCATTTTACGCTAAATCGATTAGGCGGTTTAGGCCGCCACTCGCGCGGCGATTCTAGTATCGTCCTATCCCATCGAAGTAAATCGAAAGAAATCAGATCAAACTAGATCTATGTCTAAGAGGTAGTCAAATAAATGAATCGTAATCGATTACTAAATCGATTCAAGACAGAAAAATGATAATTACCATAGACAGAGGGATGATAAAATAAAGTTATAAACCTTTTAATATTCTAACAAGTAAACTAATGTGTTTTAGCTTTTTCTTACATATGCCCATTGAGTTACCATGTACTACGTACTAGAGAGGCCATCGAAAGAAAGTAATGAAACTGTCAATCAATCAATCTTTATGTCCCGTTGCATCGATCCATTTTCCTTTTATGTTCGGGTTACTTGGAAAACTGAAAAAACAAACATAGTCTAAGCAATAAGGAGTTTTCTTAAAAAACTCCCAAGATGACACTTTATAACTAATGGCGTCCATGTCATAATATTTATTTTTAGTACCTTTGTATTAAAATACTTAAAAGTTCTAGGTCAAGTCGTATTAAATGACAAAAAAAATCTATGCCTTTTTTTCTAAAAATTGCTCCTTCAAATTATCATTTATCTGTTCGATTATAAAATCGATTAGAATCGAGAACTGTTGCATCAAATGAACATCACTAACCACAAAATTGGACAGAAAAATGAGAACAGAAAAATGAGAAGACGCTATTCATTGCTTGTTATCATACGACGCGATCTTTACCGTGCCAAGTAAAAGCCGCAATGTATTCCGAATCATTTCGTATGATTTGGTATCCGTGTTTGTCACGATCGTTTTCCACAGATATTCTTTATTTGATTTTAAAATAAATAGTGCATATTCTGATTAGAAAATTACTTACCGGTGGAAGGAAACATCTCTGCTAACTCGGCCACTCACAGCTGTGGAGTTTCTACAGTTTATAACGGCGTAATTCGGCATTTTACTTTATTCAGCTTCACGTCTTTCCTTGGCGAACTGCAAGCGCGGACTGAGTGTAGGCCAGCGTCAAGTAAGTTTCATAATCGTAGTTTGGACACGGGAAGTACATACACTCGCTTAGTCTATCTTGATATATGTCCGTGGGCTCTAGCCTACGAGATGATGACGTCACGGACGCGCACGTGACTCGCAGACTAGCTATTTGGCAGAATACAGCGGTGGTATAAAAATTGTCAATTTTTGAAGGATTTTCAATTATTTTTATAGATGGAAATACACGCATACAACAAACCGCTAACCGGTAAACATCTCTCTTTCAATATGAATAAACAATAATTATTGACTGACTTGACTCTATGTAAATTTACCTACGAAATAAATTATTATGAAAGAGTAAATTTTAGAAAAAAATACAAAGAATAGATATAAGTAGAACTGATATATTTTCTCATTACCTGGACTTTGTATAAAAGTCGCACAGGAACACATAACTATTATCAATACAACAAAACCGATGATTCTCTAATTTGCTGCATAACTCTTTTACTGCTTAAAAAATAATCTAACGTGTACTTTTAGTTGCAAGCAAGTGTACACCAATGACTAGGGTATGGGGACCAACATTTTGTTGCGCTGACAATAATTTTGTCGCACGCACTACAATTTTATGAATTCCTATCTTCGCTCATGTCATGTGAGGGTGTTATGCAAAATGTAATGTGTTATAGATAAAATGGTATTTTACGTTTTAATATGGAACACGAATAAAAAGTTCTCATTATTTATTCAGTATAAACAAAGCCTATACAGCCTAAGTATAGAATATCCTCCCGTTGGATATTCTAAAAGCTTTTCTAGTGAATGAATTTATATTACATAATATTTAACTGATATAAGGTACCTACATTTTTATCTAAAATATTCTATGATTGAATATGGCTTAAGATGGGGTCAGATGATTTATATTTATATGTTCTGGCTTTATTTTAGGTATGTGAAGGACACATTAGTAAATAATTAATAAGCGTAGATATATTCAATTACTATTGATATTGTATGGCATGTCACCATCCACAATCCTAACGAGAATACGTTTTGTCATTTCGTTCCGCCATTTTCTCGCACAATACTAATTCTAGAAATATGTCCCTATTGCACATCATTACGTCGACAATCACACGTGTTTACGTCGAACGTGTCGATATTATGATGAATGTAACGAGATTATAACGATACTAAAACGATATGATTGTGAATGCATTATTGGTTGATTGATTTCGCACGCAGGGCGTGTTGGCATTTTAAACAGGATAGTGTTTTGTTTGGTTACTCGGTACTCCATGTAAATAGTTGTATTTATGCTATGTTCTATACATGCAGCTGTGGACATCCCTTACTAGGTAGGTACACATCAATTAATAATTTTAGTTGGTACAGAAATTGCACAAAACCTACAATGGTTTTATATCAATTTCTTAAATGAGAACGACATTATTTATTTAAATACGTTTAAATACTAAGTCAGATTTCATAGACCATAGGAGAAAATACAGCATACAGGTTATATCTACGAATATGCGATTCGTATGGGCAAATGTAGAGGTAAGCATTTTTAAAAACTTCTATACACGATAATAATATTATAAAGCTGAAGAGTTTGTTTGTTTGTTTGTTTGACCGCGCTTATCTCAGGAGTAGTTCCTGAGATTAGCGCGTTGGAACAGGAGTTGATCACTGCGGGTAAAACCGCAGGGCACAGCTAGTACACAATAATGGGAATCTGTATTTCGGAGAGGGCCACTTGCACACACGGTTTTTCGCCGTGAAAATCTACGGTAACGTGTAGACAATTTTTAAAGTGAAACTTTTATTACTTACATCGTCTCAAACTTTTTGGTCTGTGTAGCGCATGTCGCGTGTATCGCGGGCCGCGGCTGCCGAGTAGGTATACCTACTCGGCAGCCGACCGTCACGCGACATGCGCTACACAAAGCAGTGTTCGGAACCGTTCGAACAGTTTCACTTTTACCGTGGTTTCATAAAACCACACAACATTTTTTTCCCAATTGATGTTTGATTCGCTCTACTATATAAACATAGCGGTATTTTATCCTAATTGGGTTTTGTTTTTTCAAAAGCACATCATGTATCGTACTACCAAATTAAATATTAAAAAAGTACAAAGCGTACAGAACAATTTATCGTAGTCATATTTATTTCAATAATTACTCGTTAACATGACGTCTTTTACACAGAAAGACACGTAACAATGTTTGACTATGATCTCATGCAACACAATTACGAATCAGCCACCCGTGGCATCGGTTATTAAACATTACATTCTAAGCGCAAGTTTTACAGATAATTTACTTGAACAAATTATTCTGGGTGTTGCAAAGCATAAGCTGAAGGCGATTTGAAATAAATGTAATTAATAATTATGTATCTTATCTATCATCTTTGTTAGAATTATTTTTAAAGGTATGCGTAAGAAAGTTCGCTGAGCTTTATTTAACGATTATTAATTAGTTATTAATTATTAGTATTAACTTTATGTAGTTAAGGAGTGAGCTTTTAGACTAAAAACGAATTGGTAAATAATAAATAATAATAAATCTCTTTATTTGCATACATGGTAAATATTTATAGAGCCGGCAAGGAACAAATTATAGATGCAGTTAATTAAGTACCTACCTAACTTATTAAAAATTTCAAAAATCATTTAATGAAAACATACTCTATGTACTCGGCTATACGGGTGCAAAATAATTTTTACAACTATAATTGTCCGTATTTAAGCAAAAAGGAACCACCCAGCAAAAACGCACTTCTGAGATATCAAAGGATTTACAAAAACATTTGCAGCTCTGTTAGATGAAGTAAAATTAAAATTTATTTTATTTAAATTCATTGATAAATTACTTATTTAAGTATGTGTATATAAATTTGCTCTGAATATTCTTAAACTTTCTAGATAATTAAGAAAATGTGCATGTGGTTCCTTTTAACATTTATCAATTGATAGGTTTTCTCTTATACAAAAAGGAACCACATCCCAGGGATTTAATGATATAAATGAAACTATGTATTTATAATATCGTAATTAAAGCTTTAATTAATAAAATATATAAAATAATACTTATAGAGGACGTTTATTCGACGTTATCATCAAATTGGATTTCGAAATCCACCGTGTCTAGTCCATCTATGTGGTCTTCTATTGCATCATCACTAATGAGACCGTTATAAAAACTGTGCATCTTGTGGAATGAGATGTAATATGGACTGAATATCGCTAGAAGGTGAAGAAAGCTTCTCCAGAGGCAGCGACGTATATGGTTCTTCGTTATCTTCTGTAATAAAAAGAAAAAAGCTTTAAATCAAAATAATAAAGCCGCGTGGCTTTTATACCTACGTAGGTAGGTATATGGCGACAGCAAAATATTATTAGTTCTTATAAAGCCGTGTCCCTACTAGACGACTAAGTATGTTGTATGTACATGCGCCATGTACAAAAAACTGGCTAAGTGCGAGTCGGACTCGCGCAACGAAGAGTTCCGTACCATTATCTATAAAAACGCCAAAAAAATCACGGCTTATTGTATGGGAGCTTCTTAAATATTTATTAAGCTATTGCATAGCTTCTATCGCGGGCCTTGAGCGCGGGGACCGAATCGAGAAATTCCGTTACGAAAAAACCTCACGCTCTCCACTCCGACGGGCTTGGAGGTGTGGCTTGAAGGCATGCTATGCAATAGCTTTACCGCGGCAGTCCCCGAGTGCCACACGTCTTTTTTTATTCTGTTTTTTAGTATTTGTTGTTACAGCGGCATCAGAAATACATCTAAACGTATTTTACCAAAATAGTAGGTAGGTACCTAGATCATCGACAGTTATTTTTAAAACAGGGTTTAGACTTTAGTAGTTTCATCTCACAATGACAGATGAATCGTAACAAAATGATCTCTTAATTCGACTCGCCGCGCCTTCATGAACAACGACATTGTCGTTAAAATACGTAAATCCACAGAGGATTCCTCTTGTACTTACTTAATGAACTATCTTCTTAAAATCACACCACAATCGGGAATGAATCAAAAGTGGATAAAGCGTACCTGCATCACAGATTCAATAAGTACTTAAATGCATTAAATAAAACTACTTACCCGTTGTATCTTCATTATTATCTTCGGTGTTCGTCTCCAATGCTTTTCTTAGCAATTGCTTGCTTATATATTTATTACTAAACATTTTCACATTTAATTTTAAAGGTAATTAACAAAAACAATAGAACTTACTTCGCGGAGGAAAAAAACACCGTTACGTATTCGAACTACTTCGCTGAATGTCACCTATATTGACAGATGTTCGACGTTTTACTTAAAAAATTGGAGTTTTGCACTAAAGTAATGAAATACGTTGTTTAAAGATGAGAAGCATTGTAAAAAGTCAAGGCATTTGGTTCCATATAGCGATGATGGGTTTCAGAATGTTTTACAATATTTATTTATGCATAATAGAACCGAATGCTTGTGGTTTTATTTTGCAATAAAAAATTACAATTAAATTATGTATTTATTTTACGCATAACCATACCACAGAAACCTGGTTCCATTTTGTGTATTAAAAATAATTGTTATTAATAGAAATATATGTAATGTATAATGGTACCAAGTAGGAGTGGATCTGTTTTGTATAAAATGACATGATAGTAATACCGTTTATTTGTTTGAACAAAGCAGTCCCGTGGTGCTGTGGTTCGGTTTTGCTTAATATGGTATTATTCGTTGTTGCTGGTGGTTCCTTTCTGCTTTTAGTATACCTTGTTTCCAACGTAAAAATCATGTGGTTCTTGTTTGTATAAGAATTTAGACCACGTTTGAATGAGTATTCTTCAATAAAAGTAAAAAACGAAATTTGTCGAGTGGTTCCATTTTGCATAAATACGGACAATTTTATGTAAAAATAGCCACTACAATGTTTAGTTCACTAAAAAAGC
Source organism: Colias eurytheme (assembly GCA_907164685.1). Classification (NCBI taxonomy): domain Eukaryota; kingdom Metazoa; phylum Arthropoda; class Insecta; order Lepidoptera; family Pieridae; genus Colias; species Colias eurytheme. Next base: position 16,522 of record CAJQZN010040192.1, read on the forward strand.
TTTTAATGTCCCAAATTTTTTTTATTAAAATACAGCTATCGCGTATAACTTGCGCCGTCATATAGACAAGGATGCGCAGGCGCAGCGCAGCGGGAAACGATCTCTGACAGTAACAGACACACGGTTAACCTTTAGATTGAGATGTGAACTCACTATAATAGCTTCGAGTGTACGTACTAATAACATTGTGGTGCTATGTAACTTGCAGTGGTGAAATATATATCGCGTTTGTCAAATAAATGGATTATAATATAGGTAATATTATATTATGATATTCTCATAGGACGCCATACTATGTTGTTGTGTTGTGTTGTTAGGAAAGAGTTCATAAAGATTGTGTAAAAGAGTACATATAAGAAATAGTACACGTACACATATGACACTGTGAAAAGTGCCAAAAACATCATGAAAAAAGTGTAAATTTTTTAAGAAATACTCCATCAGGATCGACTTAGTGCCTTTGAAGTATAGTCGCGATTAACATCGTGATATTTTAGCGAACGAAAGAGTAAAGAATGTTAAGGAACAGCAGCTGAACTCTTACATATGTTTTATATGAAAAATAATGTAATACCATGCATCCACAAACCGACTTGGCATTAGATTCCCTTACCCAAAGATCGCAAACCGATGATTTATCTTGAAGCCTCACCGATGAGACTGTCGTCTGTCAGGTCAAATCAACGTAATAAAAACACACAATGACCTCAATAAATCTTTCATATTATAATTTACATCGCGTAACGCTACCATCAAATAAATTTAAATCAAAATAAAGCGATTGTTACGGATCAAACCTGTATGCGTCGAGAAAAAACCGATATTAAAGCCTGACCCAAATAATTAGACCAGTCTGACTTATAAATCATCTTTCGAAAAATATTTATGGAGTAACGCAAACGGGTGGTCAGGTAGGTGCTACGACCAAAGCAAGCGAGGCTTTAACTTCGTATATCTTACAAGCAAAAGAATAGGTATCTTATCTATTTTATTATTTTGATTTTAGAGAGTGAGTTCGAAAGCTTACAACGTATACGGTTTAAGTAACTGGATTAAATTTTTTAGATTGATTTTTTCTAACGTATTATATTTTATTATTTTGATTTTAGAGAGTGAGTTCGAAAGCTTAAAACGTATACGGTTTAAGTAACTGGATTAAATTTTTAAAATTGATTTTTTCTAACGTATTATAATTAAATACTTCAAAGCAATTATTAAAGAATTTATCTATAATACCTATATATTTGTACGTTTTATTTGTATTTATTTCCTCGGAATATGCATATCGGTTTCTTATGAATTATGATATTTAGATTGTAGGTAATTAGTTAAGAAATATTTTTCACTAGACATCGTTTCTAAATTCTAAGTAACAAAAATGCAAATCACTCTTATAGCTTTATCGGTTTATATCTTCGCTCCGCCGTGGGTTCGATCCTTACCATACAGGTGGTGTTAATTTTGATCTCACAATGAGTACGTATAAATAATCACTTCATAACATGCTCGAATATTTTATGGCAATACTTTTAACGGTAGATGTTAAATGTTTTGCATGATTCATGGCAACACTGGTCGGAAAATGCTCTAGGCTTCTATTTTAAATGGCGATTAAGCAATTATTATGTCCATTTTCTAGGACAGTTTTGTAGTGGGTAATTGATAGGGTTTATTTATGTTTTAAATTTATTGATTATGTTTGTGGAAGTTAATTGGATTACCTTATCTGTGCTTGCGTTTGCGGGTTATCATAAATTTGAGTTCCCTATATAGAATTTATTTGTTCACTTCAATTTGTTAATTTATTGAAAATTTTCTGGTCATTGGTTTCAATTTGATTGAGTTATGAAAAGGTTTTAATTGGCATTGTACAATGAATTTTATTATAAAAAAATGCCATTTCTTTCTCAATATTCTTTTTAAAATATGCCACATCTATATAATATAACTCTGTGTTGCAACCATAAAATACTATCAAATAAATAATATTTGAAACAAACGAAGTGACGATACGTTACTGAACAAACAGACTAGACGGTCTGATTTGTGATGCGATGCCTCTGTCGTTATTCTTTGAGGATTTTTGCATAAATCGACCATAGAGATAAGAATAAAAGAGATAGGTACATTTATAGAAAAACCAAATATTATTATATCTAATTGAATTATGGACAGATTCAAATAAACTAATAACAGAAAAGGCGGTATTATTTTTGCACATATTATACAATTTACGAATTTGTTGTGCACCTATATAATTCTGGAAATTATATCAATAATTATAAGTGTATAAATCGATAAACAATAAAAAAAATCTGTATTGCTTATTGATTCAAATAATCTTAAATGTATGTACTTATCAAAATCAACGATTCAGTCTGTCCATTAATAAACTAAGATTTAATAAAATAAGCTATGTTAATGACGTAGGATAATAATAAAAGTGTTTTTATTCAATTAAATTAAATAAATCCTGAATCATGTCTGAATATTACTAAACCTATATAACACTGATTGGGCATGTGTGCTGACAACAGAGTCGTAATTCTCACTTGTTATCGATATTGTTGTTAAATTATTCCGCTTTTAACAAACATTGTACTTTTTGTTGTTATATACGAGTCTTTATTTTTAAATCAAGATATAATTAGCGTACCAACTGGAACATAAATATAAAATGATAATTGAAGACAAAATTTGCTTTAAATTTTCTTTTTCCGAGATATTTATTATATGTATATAGTGTTGAATCTTGAAAAATACTTTATTCTATAAATCTACTTCTTTTGATTTGTTTTTGTTGTTTAATAAGAATATAAGACTAGTAATTTATTAGTTACTATTTTCGGATACAATAAAAAACATTTGTTTTCACCTAAAGTTCAGTTCGAAGAGAGTATTTTTTACAATTCAATTCAGGCTCATGTTTTATGAAATTACGTCAACGTCAGTCGATGTTATTTCACGTTCTGTTCAAAGTTTAATTATACGTGAAGTTAACAAGACAAGTAGAGTTTTAATTTAATAATTGGGATTTTGTTCAACACAGTTACGTTTTGCTTGTGGTTAATTATAAAAAAATAAATATATTTATCAATCAAGTGATGTAACTTGTCGATAATATCAGGAAGTTTTGTGTCAAACAAGTTTCAGACAGTTACTTTCTATTAGTATTTTTTTCGCCGTTTTTGCAGGATATTAAGCTATTGCATAGCTTCTATCGGGGGCTTTGAGCGCGGGGACCGAATCCAGAAATTCCGTAACGAAAAAACCTCACGCTCCCCACTCCGACGGGCACGGAGGTGTGGCTTGAAGGCATAGCATGCAATAGCTTTACCGCGGCAGTCCCCGAGTGCCACACCTCTTTTTATTTTTTCGCAAATTTTGTAAGAAATCGTTATGGTTATAATTTAAACATGATATTTCTAATAAGAAAAACAAAACACAATAAAATTAAAGATTTATATAAAGCCTCGTAGACATTCGTCAACAACTTGGAGACAAATTAAAAATTTTAGGAAAATGAACTTTGCTACATATGTAAATAATTCGGTTTGGAGAATATGCTTTAATGAAATTGAATCCTCAAATTATTTATTTTTATTTACCATTTTATTATCAGGACCAAATTCCTCTTAATAAAAGTTTGTATCCATTTTTACATCTAGGTATGATTAAATATCTGTAACCATATATCCTAGTTGAAGTCAAATAATTCACAATTCCTAACAATTCGTACGATCACCACAAACAAGACAATTTCCACGCGGTTAGATTGTAGGAAATGATTTAATCACCAGCTGATTTTCGCGGTGGCTAGGAAATGGTCGTAATTGCCATTCTCCGGACCACAATCGCACCCTCTTCGGTGCAGCAATATTGGTTTATCATACAAATATACTGAGTTAATAGAGGAGACATTTCGATGGTTACAGTTGTTTTCAGTAGCTATGTTGAACTAGTACTTTTTCGCAGCCTTAAAATAGTAGGTAATATGATTACGAATTTATTCCATCTCATTATGAAACATTAATTTTCGGAATATAGACTATGATATGATATGACTAAAATATCGCTATTATTATTGATTGTATAAGGAGAATATTTAATCCACATTTAGCTTTTTCCTACTGATACGCAGAATTCTTTCTAATATAATAGATTATCTTTGGAACTATCTAAATTCTAAACAAGACGTAATACAAATAATACAAACAAAATAATTATTTTCTTTTTGAACTTATTTCTATCTTATATTCGTATCGATTATTTAGGTAGAGCTTTGCGAAATTGTTACGTAGAAGTAGTTCCAAGTTCCAACTAAACCACCAATTCCCGATTATAAACAAGACATGTCATTTCAACTGGCAACTAAATCATTTAGTATCTAGCTGTATTGTAAACGCGGCACTATCAATATCTCTGAACGTGTGAAAGCCAGCAGTTGAGGAACAGGTTAACAATAACAGTGCACGCAATAACTTTTTGTGGCCTGTCCGGATAAATCAGTTGAGACAACTCGTCGATGAGATAACGGATAGTGGGGTGCGTTTGAACTGGCTAGTTGGCTGGGCTGAGTGACTAAACTCGATGACTGATTAAGCTGCGTATCAATTGCTGGGCTGAGTAACTAAACACGTTGGGTAGTTGAACCCCGTATTCATGGAAATCATTTGGTAACTAAAATTGAATAAACATGTTATACTGTTATAATATTTATTATTCAAGAGTTGCTGTCATGGTGCGCTAGCAACACTACAGGACAATTTGTTACTGTATATATTGCTGCAAACATATTATGAAAGAATATAATATTGTTTGTATTATTTGGTTACTTTTTTCGTGTCAAAGAAAAATAATTTATTATAAAGTAGGTTTCACGTATAAAACATAAGTTGTAGGTACATTCTTTCTTGCTGCGCCTATCATACTGTTTGTCTGCACTAAGACGTCTTATTGTACGTGTTCAAACGCAGCATAAAAGCAATTATTAGTATAAGTATCGTAGGTGACTTGAAGCTAGATATATTCCTTAATATATAGCAGTAAATTGTGAAAAGAAAATCGATCCACCAGAAAAGAAAAACTTTAATTACAAAAATGCGTAGAATAACGTCATCTATTTTCTAATCTTTTATTTTCTTCCTTTTATATATTTTATTGTCAATGTTAGGAAGAAAAATCCGATTGAGTAAAACTTATTGCATCCTACTGTAATTTCTTAATAAGTACAGTAAGTTGCTCTACATTGCCGAGAAAAGTATTTTTTCAGACATAATTCAGCCATATCAGCCTAATAATTACTTTAAATTTTCTTATTTTTAAATATCTGGCGATACTTTCAATGTATAAGGTTTTATAAGAAAATTGTCAGTTACAAATGTAACTTTATTAGAAGAATGGTGGATCCACTTTGGAAAATAGTGACGTTATAGTTATCATGATAACAACACAACACATATTTTACAACTACTAATTTGTCCCCAATTAAATCTTTACTAATATTGTGAATTTTCATTAATCGAAAATGTTACCTTGTACGTTTGACTTAAACGCAAACCCGAGTGCGAAAGCAAGTCGAATAATAAATAAAAATTCACCATAATTCCAACACATTTGTTCAGCCAATTGATTTAACATCCGTTGTTAAATTGCCTAAAATGTAAAGGGGAGGAAATTGCCTATATTTGTTTTGCGTACTTTTTGATTGATATAGAAATTGATTGACAGGATTGTCGCGGTATTCGCGGGGGACATGCTGCCTTTGCAATCGTTTAGTTTTTAACTGCTTTTCAAAATAGCTGGGTTATATTTTTGTACCCGACATTTTTATTGATCTTGTGATATTTATTTTCAACAATTAAAGGACAGTTCTTTTACGCATTCAAATTCAACGTTTAATAGTGTATTTTACAAGCAAGGTTATGCTAGCGAAATATTTATTTTTGGCGTGACAACGTCTTATAAATTCGATAAAGCCGGCTGCACGCACGAAAAAACATGACTCATGCGGCGTTACCTCGCTCTGACTCATCTGAGGCGTTCCATATAAGGCTTGAAGTGCGAGCGAGAGCGCGGAACGAGCGACAAAGAAGCACAATCGGACGTTGTTACGTTCAACTATCGTCAGTAAACCGACTTTACAGACAACCAATTTTTTTTAATACACAGAGAGCTTTAACAATAAAAGCTATATTGATTAACGTAATATTTACTTACTTACGTCCTTTTTTGCTACTCCTATTTTCTTTTAATAACAGTCTATTAATCTATACAGTGAATAATAACTACCGTATAGGTTACAAAGAAATGATTCGCAAGATAAGCATCACAAGCAATTAGGGAAGCCAATAAAATTGATTACGAAAGCACGTAAACTATTATTATTTAATTCGCGTTCATAAAATTACACCTACATTATGATGCATGAAGCTTACTTTACTAGGAAAAGCAGAAATTAATATTCCCCGCATGTTTTATTAACCGCCATCTATTGGCAATTAAAATGAATTTAAAATCTCGTTTTCAAGACGAATTGCAATAAATAATATTTTACGTCAGTTTAACAGACATCTGCATGGACTTGTGCTATAAATAATGTTATAATATTTAAATGGAAATTTTAAATACCTATAATGTGTCGCATGAAATTTATTATAATTTTTTACGATGTTTACATCCTTAATTTTGACAAATCTATGTTATATTGAGCTATCTAATGTTTGAATTATGAATGTGAATGTTTGTTCGTCAACACAACAACATGAAAGTTTTTTGATAGAAACTTTGCACAGTAAAATTATTAATGTAAACAAATATAAATAAGTAATTAGGTAAAGCTCAAATAGTTTTCATGTTTTTGTAATTGATATTATTCGGATCGTCAGATTTACACTATGAAGTGCATAATAGATAAATTAAATCTGCTTTGAGGAATTATAAATTTCAGGAATTATGTATGTTATATAAGAAATTATTTACTAAACAGCAACTGCGATACTCCCCAGACCCTTACAAATAATCTTTCTTATTTTTACATGCAAATAAAGGGTTATTATTTTAAACTGACCAACGCAGTAAGGACGCGTGCTAAAATTATATATTTTTTATTGTCCAATTGGGAACTGTATCAAAACGTGAATAAATCAAAATGACCTCAAATACATTTTGCTCTCGGCAAATTTCGTCCATTATCAGCCTCACGCGGTAAAAAGCAATTCAGGCCAGTTTTCTTTCGTGCAAGTCCCGTAAGTAGGGTTGTCACTCAAATATAATTAAATTTCAGAATTAAAAAGCCAACAAATTTTAGAAGCATATATTATGCCACAGTATTGTTTAACTGTAAAGTCAGGATCGGACTTTATTGTCTACTTAAATAAAACATTTATATTTTGTACATTCAATTGTCATATTATCATATTCCATAAAAAATTTGGTGTTAAAACCATGAGCATTATATTTTGTTGCACTTAGTCATATTTCTCTTGATGGACTCTCCTTATTAATATTTCGGTCTATCTTCAAACCGCTTTCAAAAATCATCACTGGTTATGGTTACAAGTATTTATAAACAAATCATCAATTTTTCAAGTCGGTTATCTTGTGGCAGCCCTACGTGACACGCATGCGTATTGTAATTGTTGGATACATTGTTCTTCGGCAGATAAAAGGGAGCAGGTCTCAGCTTTAATTAAACTTTTGTTCTGAGAATGCGAAATTTGGTGCAATTTTTTGTAACGTACTCGCAATTTTCGAGAGCACTACAAAATTATATGAAAATGCTACGTACAGCTTGAATACTTAACAGTTTTGAATTACAGGTGATTAATTTAATTTTAAGAAAAACAAATACATTTCCCTTCCAGTTCTCATAATAAAATTATAAATATATGTAACGCATTACTCAAAGCTAAAGGTTAAAGTAAGCTATATTATTGTTATACTAGATTTCCGCCCGCGGCTTCGCCCGCGTTTGCAAGGAAAACCCGCATAGTTCCCGTTCCCGTGGGATTTCCGGGATAAAACCTATCCTATGTGTTAATCCAAGTTACCCTCTATATGTGTGCTAAATTTCATTGTAATCGGTTCAGTAGTTTTTACGTGAAAGAGTAACAAACATCCATACATCCATACATCCATACATCCATACATCCATACATCCATACAAACTTTCGCCTTTATAATAGTATTAAGATTAAGATTAAGATATATTAGATATATTAGATATTAGATATACAGGTTTTTTAACTTCGGTACCAAAATTTCACAATTTCTATAAATTTTCTTTGATTCATGACTTGGAGATAGAGCTTAACATTTAGCTATACATATTATATTCTGTTTGTTTACAGATTGTAAACACCTTACAAATGTCTTACTTGATTATTTAAAACTTCAAACACTTATAACATTCACATTTATATAGAGGTAAGTTAAAATTTATAGATTAGTACAATATAAATTCTTGACAAAATTAAGGAATTAGCAATGATACAAAATTTAAGATAATTAGTTTAATTTCACATTTAGGGTTGTCACCACATCTATAATTTAAGTACCTACTGAATTGTAGTAAATGTTTAGGAAAGATTATCCAGATTCCAGACTATTACGTAATATACGCCTAAAAATAATCAAGTCAATATTAATTAAAAATGCGCAATTTATATAATCCAATTCAGCATTTAACACCGGGAACTAATCAAAGTTTCACACCGTTGTTTATGAAATAGCTTCTATAATGGAACAGTGGTTATATACAGGATGTTGCACAAGAAACAGGTCCAACAAAGCCCTATTTAAAATTCCCGGCAAATTATAAGACTGACGTAATTGAGCTATTGCCGGCGGCTCTGCGACATCGTTGTTGCGATGTGTAGAAATTCTATGAATAAATTATTATATTTATAGATAGTTTCATTTAACTTTAGTTGTAATGCCATTTTTCTTGATGAAAAAAATAGCAATGTTTTATTGGCTGTCGGATGCTAATTGCTCAAGTTTTGTCGAAATACACTGACCGATATTCGAGTACATTATAAATAATGCTAAAATAAAATTACACATATTATATGAATAAATACTTCGTTTTTTATAGTAGATACCTAATTGGTTCATTAATGAGAAGGGACTACATAGACTTATATTTATTGAATAATTGTTAGTTTTCCGATAATTTCTTATCTGCTACCTAAAAGAATAGGAAGTATGTTTAAATTTGCCCTTTTTTGACTGTTTAGTTAAATATATTACGCGACCATCCCTCAATAAATTGACAGTTTAAACTATCTCTACTATATAATTATATATAAAATAAAATAAAATATAAATAAAATAAAATAAAATATATCTTAAGATTATTTCAACGTACTATGCATTCTATTTTTCACAGTCAAAACTTAACAATACCTTAAAAAGACTCATCAATCACGAATCAATCAAAGCTGTCAAGCGACAGTCAAAGCATTATTAAATTAATACCACGATAAGTCGTATAACACAATTATACGCAATTATTTCTTGAACAATTAGCGTCGATCAAGCGATCGCCTCCGGGTGTACCTACTTACTAGTATGAACCGCTGCCGGCGGTCGCTACTGTCTGAGTGAATGTAGAGGAAATATTATATCCTAGACACCCTAGTATTTGTAGAAACTTCTGTTAACACTATTTTGTAATAGTGTTTAAATTTGTATGGCATTTGACGCGCAATTTTATACGGTCTCTCTTTCAGAAAAGGGTTTGAAGAAAGAATAACTCATTTATAAAAGCTGTATAAAATAATTAGCAAGTTGTTTGAAATTGTTTTATTTTATTTATACACACATACACTACATATAGCGCGAAACTACTGTATTTAAACTTAGGCCAAAAACACAAAAGTGAAAAGATATAATATTATAAGACATAATAGTTAAGAGTTAAGACACAACAGCTATCCTTCGGCTATTAAAAAAGCCTTAATATAAAATTAAGTTCACATATTAATCCTAGCTACACAATACACATTCCTATCCAGGCTACATTAAATAAAAATCGTCTATACCAGCCTAATACACAAATATGGTAGAACAGTAAATCTCGATAATTTACCAAGCACCGGCTCATCTAGGCATTCGCAAAAAGCATACATAATTACGTATCGTGCACAAATACGTCCAGATAAATCGTCAACTCAATGGGGCCGAGATTGAATAAACGTAGCCAATAAAACCGGGACTACAATAGACGGCCGTCAAGCACTTGTCTTTAGATTTATAGCTCGTCACTTAAACAATAAATAGTGATTTTCGCGTTTCTCTGAGACACGCACGCGGGGGTTGACAACATTTGGATGTGTGTGATTTTTTTATAGACATCAGCAATTAATAATGAAATCAGCATGGAAACAGCAATGTCATAGATAACTTCGTGGATTATATCTGACCTAATAGACACACTGATAACTCTATTTATATAAATACTAGATTTCCGCCCGCGGCTTCGCCCGCGTTTTCAAAGGAAAACCCGCATAGTTCCCGTTCCCGTGGGATTTCCGGGATAAAACCTATCCTATGTGTTAATCCAAGTTACCCTCTATATGTGTGCTAAATTTCATTGTAATCGGTTCAGTAGTTTTTACGTGAAAGAGTAACAAACATCCATACATCCATACATCCTTACTAACTTTCGCCTTTATAATAGTATTAAGATAAGATGTATTTTTTTTATAAATATGCATCATTGAACATTGAAGTACCTATACATTGCATTATTTTCGATTGTTGAATACCTACAGAGTACAGACCTACAGCTACAATTTGTTATATTTTTTGAGTATGCCAGTTTACTAAGCTTGTATACGTTTTAGTACATCATATTATTATCAACAGTCTCGAACGACTAACATTGGAGCGTTCATCTGTAGCTAGATTAATAAATACCAACGCTTTTCACATTACAGTCTATTTCTTTCACAGAACACCTTTACAAAAAATTAAAAAGACCGCTAAACCGTTGGTTGACAACCCCCGCCAAAGATCCCGCAAGGCACGTCCACCATTGTGCCGCATATAAGGCAGGGTCTTGATATTTTTATACGATACTAGTCATTGTACGAAGCTCCGCTATCCGTCCCCGATGCCTTGTGACGGAGATTAGCCGATGCGTACTTAGTTGTATTTATTTGCATATATTTTGACAATATCTTGATAAAACGACGTTTGAGGGAACGGGAATTTAGTAAACGATGGATTTGTTGGAGTTGAACAAACATTTACTTTGTATTATAAAAATAAATTGTATTACTAGAACTGTTTTATCTCAAAGAAGATTTGGCCTTCTAGACACTACTGAAAAAATAAATTAATACATACCAACAAAAAAATATTCACAACCCTGATCAAATCCTTAGAATAATCGAATAAATAATTAACTTAAAAAACAACCAAATCGAATAGCATTTCATAACCTATACTCTATAGTCCTATAATCTAATCCTAAGTCGCGTTCTAGCATACATTCCTTACCAATCAGGGTTGACTGGAAGAGATTTCTTTTGAGTAATAAGGCCGCCTTTTAGTACGTATGTGCCGTGTGTTTTCATTGTATCTAATTATAGTTTAGCTTATTTATGTTTGGTATATTATGTACAATAAAGAATAAATAAATAAAAATAAATAAATAAATCTATACCATTGTTCATCACAAACCGCGCCCATTAGTCAAAAGTTATCTAGACCTAAATTTCGTATTATTTTATACGCCCATTCCGAACCTAGGTTTCACAAAGGCTGCTCTGTCTCGGCGAGACGATTGTCTCGTGATTTATTTCTGTAAGCACACTACAAAATAAGGAAATAGCAGTTTAATTGACTAATTAATTACGCTACTGATTGATTCTAATGAGACGTTTATTGTATTTATAAATGACGATAATATTGAGTGCTATTATGTTTTTGGTAAAATAAAACATTAACTCAATTAGAGTTGAATGATTTTACTGTTTAATTATATTCTGTTTTATCAACGAATGCTCGAATTTTGGGTATTTTGGATCTGTAGCAAGAATATAACGTGAAATACATTTAACGGGAAATATTCGCGGTATAATTATATGGTTATTATTTTTGTCACAGTTACGAGGACATTAATTATTGTGCTTTTTTGCACGCTTGGGTGATAAATAAGTTTGTGTTTTTTAAATGACTAGCTGTAACCCAAGTTTTTGTTGTTGTTGAATTACCTTAAAGCGTTTATTCTGTTGTAGATTAGTCAATTAAAACAAGTGTAAATACAAAATAAAAAATTTGACACTAGTTTGTGAGTTTGTGTATTAACGAAACATGGAAGATTTTTTACATTAGAAAATTTTTTCTGTTAACAATGAGTCCTTTACATATTATTGTATAAGTACCGTATAATTATATAATATCTTTATAATCTTTTTTTCTATTGATTAAATCGAATCGGTCGATACCAATGCTTCGGAGCTTTCAATGTAGTCTTACATTTTCATCCACAACAACTTTACGGATCTTCATTTCTTGTCACTTCCCCAGCCTGCCAATTTCGCTTGCAAAAAACGCAACGCAACAAAGAATTCCAGATTCGCACTAGCGCTTCGTGCGTTATAATTGTGAAGGCGGCACTCAAAGGGATGTAATGCAAGTTTACGCCAGTGTTAATTCGCTAAGATCTGACCGTTTGACAGCCCACTGGATGCTAGACAAAGGCATACGGTGTGAAATGTGAGGATCGGTTAATAAATAATGCTTGGTATAACATTTGGTAGCAATCATTTGATTTATCATGTAATATTTGTTAATGAATGCAGTAATGAGTAGAATGCAGTAAGGGTAATAATATGATATGTGGTATTCAACAAATAGTTTCAATACACTATTAGGTGCAGTTTTTGCAGAACAAGACTTACTTTTTGTATTTATGGAGTAGTATGGACGATAAAATGATCTACCATAACAGATATAAACACTTCATACACAACTATGTATACCTATACAATATTTTAAAAGCTTTTCGCTGTCATAATAGATTTTGTCAATTTCTATTATTGATCATTAAATTCCATTCAGCATAAAAATGCAGTCGGACTGACATTAATACAACAAAATAAACACAGCACACGATATGACTTAATGTCCTGTGGCCCCTATGTGGGGCAGAGGGCGTCTACAGTGCGCCGCCATCGCGTTCTGTCTTGGGCTACGCTCTTCACCTCCTGCCATGTCAACCCGATCGCCCTAGCCTCGATATAATGGTACGGTAATACATAGTTGGTATACTTAGTAACAAAGGTTGAACAACAACTAAAAAGTATTAAAAGTGTCACATCCTCACAAATCCAACACTCGACGTGCGTCCAGCTATAACAGTCTTGATATTTTCTTTATCTAAGTTAAAGTACCAATTCGTAGATTATAAATAAAAAGTATTAAAACTGTCACATCCTCACAAATCGAACAACTAACGCGCGTCCAGCTATAACAGTCTTGATATTTTCTTTATCTAAGTTTCAGTACCAGTTCGAGGATTAGCTCTTGCGGTACTCAGTATTGTAGGTTACGATCAGATTATAAATGTGTGCTTTCTGTTTATCTATTTGCATATATTATTATATTGTATTCAGTTATTCTGTTACTTGAAAGCAATGTTCGTATTTTTATCGGTACATATAGTTGTTATTACTAGTTTTGTAGTGGGTCAATGGTTTGAGCATTCGAATGTTCTCCAAATATCACGGGGGCATACCCTATTTTGTTCAATTGATACCTTATCTATGACCAATTGACCAGTTTACACCACCAAAAATCAGAACAAAAAAACTGCATTATCAAATACCTACATAATAATTATGAATTCAATATTTATGAAGCCTACCTATCATTGATACCTAATAATTAGCTCCTTTGCTTTTAGGTATAAATAGTATTTTAAAAAAGTTCTCTTTAGAAATTAAAAGTAAGAATTTGCAAAATTCGAAATTTTTACGAGACGAATATTGCTGCATTAATTTTAATATCTTCTACAAGGTCAATATTAATAAGGTAAATTTTTATAGCTTTACAAACAATATGTTATTAACACCGCAAATTACTTTTTAATGTATATTAATTTTTAAGTTTATCTATAGAGTCTACCAAATTGACGTCAGACTCCTTGAGAGAACACAAGATCTGTTTAACGGGCATAACTAAATTGAGTGCCTATTTAATTTTTCAAAAAATAGTATTTTTACAATGATCTAAGACAATATGAAACGAACAAACATCTAAGTATGAACAGAAAGACGTACAAGGAATTTACAAACAATTAATGTTCTTCATACAACCATTGTATTGAATGTACTATTTAATATGTTTTGTATCAGGCTTTTAATACACTTTGTCTGCATCAAGTTTATCTAAAAGATAAAGCTGAGTGTTGCGTTTTATTTGTGCTTTTTAGGGTATGGTCATATCGAAAGCTATGTAATGGTATGGTAATTACTAGACATCGGATTATATGCATTTGCATATTTGCATATGCAAATGCATAAAACTCTCTAATTACGGCGTTAGTGCATATTTTTGGCCTTTTTCCTCAATCGTGCATATTTCGTTAAGTAGCGGGAATTTTGATTGGTCGACTAACCTTTATTAGCCAATCAGAACGCTCAGCGAGTAGGTAAACAAACCCTATTTTGGCATGGTAAAATGGCAAAAAATTACATAATGGGCTCCATTTTAAGTAAATTTTAGCCATTCAAAATAGGGCTAGATTACCCTTTTGGGGCTAAAAACTTAAAACACGGGTTGAATTCCAAAAAAGGGCTAGATTTAGCCCGAAAAGGTCTAAGGTGGCAACACTGGGCTCGCGGGTGACAAACGTCACAAATTTGCGCTCGAAAATTTGGGTAAAAATGCTTAATTGTATATTGGCACAAAAACTATACTTAATTTCAAGAAAATTTCACTGTTTTTGTACAATCTTTGATTTAAATATATAAAAATAATAAAAGTTTTTTGATTTTGTATTGTGCATATTTTAGGCATATCAGTAGTTTTTAGTGCATATTTCGGCCTTTTTTAGTGCATATTTGCATGCATATTTTGGCATTTTGTTAGTGCATATAATCCGATGTCTAGTAATTACCTACTTTATAAAAAATATTCATGTGAAATAGTTGTTAACAGAGAAATACCTCAAAAATATTCTTGAGTTGTGGTTCAAGCCTCTAAAGTCTAATCGCTAGCTAATTATGACGTTAAAAATATGAATAAGTAGAAAAAAAGCTCTTTATAAACATCTACCACTAAAAATCCAGAAATTAACTTTTACTAAAAGTGGAAGATTTAAAGAAGGTGATTGCTTATTTATAGTAATGGTAGGTATATAAATTTTCATTGTATCAAAATTTACTCAACTATACTAACGCAAAAGCTACTATCAGCTTTCAGATAATAGCTAACCAATCTGACTGTACCCTTATTCGCAAATGGAAATCCATATGAATACTAAAATATTGACTATAAACACAATATCTACTATAGGTACTGTTATTTGCTATTGTATTTAATGGAGGTAATTTTGCTCTATTTGCAAGCTGTTATTAACTTGTTATTTTTATATTTACTTAATGCACGATAAAGTTATCCAATGTGAAATAGTCTTTTGTGACATTTTGATATGAAAAGTGTATTTTGGAAACTATTTAAAAACACTAGCTGTGCCGCATGGTTTCAGCCGTTGACGAACCCGCGGACAAAAACAAGTATATTCACAAAGCCTGTGCAAAAGCATTGACAAGTATAATTAAAATCCGTTCATTTTCCCTATGAAAGAGCAACCAATAAATGTAACGTTTCTAATGTTAGTAAAATAATAGGTATTTTTAGTCAATTTGCAGCTTTCCTCACGTTGTTTTTTTATTAATTAGTAAGTCTGTAGAGCTAGTTTTGTAAGTTCAAAATCCATACTCTCAATGCTGATTACATTACATTTTAATAACAATATATTATACAATTAGATATTATGACAAAAACATTATTCTTCTAACCAATATTGAATATAAACCAAACCCGTGTGAACCTCCATTGAATTATAATAACAAATAAACAAATATTAATACCTCCCATTACACCGTAAATTAAGCATAACAATAACAAACAAATGATATTTTTTTTACTAGTTACCGTGAACTGTTTTTCGATCAAGAACGCAGCGTGCAGCCTAATTAATGTATAACGATCTGAATACCCTTGTAAGTTATACATGTATAATTGTGTATTCTTAGAGGTGGTATGCTTTTTGTTACAATATAATGTATAAATTACGAACTTGTTAGTATTTTAGCTCGCGTGAACCTATTTATGGGGATTGTAGATATAGTTGGAATGTATTGTTTTGATGGGCAAAGCTCGAATATTGTTAAGATGCTCTTTTACGAACTTGTAACTATTTAAGCTCTCGCGGACGTATTTAAACAAGGATTATAGACATTATTGTAATGCATCGTTATGATATATAGGAAAAATTCTTATTGCAAAAATGCTTTCTTTTAAGTTTATAAAAAAAAAAATTGGGAGTATAGGAATTGTTTGAGTTTTGGCAGAGTGTGTTTGAATTACACTAATTTAAAACATGGTTTCAATTGAAATCATAGTACCTTTATAGATACATAAAATAATTAAGATACGATACTTCTAATGCTAATTTTAATGTTACATCAATGTAAAAAAGAAACACTCCTTTTAGTTATATTGATTATTAAATAACTAACTACAGTTCTAGGTATGGTAATGCCATTACGTAATGAACTCAAGATAAAATAGTCCACACGGATAAATAAAAGAAATTGTAGAAATCACCATATGTGCATACATTTGCTATAAGGTACGACACATACATACATAAATCACTTTCTAAATAATTATATCGATTAATTATCTCGTTTCACTCCATTTAAGAGAATCACTTACGCTTAGACTTAATAGACCATAATATTAATATTTATAAGTATAGATAATTGTACTTTATCTAACTGAATTTAAGCTTACTCATACGATCAGTAGTTTCATGTTAATTTTATATTCTTAATTATCAAATACATTAATTACAAACGGTAAAGTACGTTATAAATATTCATAAGTTACGTATCGATAACGTCTTAATTAAAAATAAACTACGTTAGTCTCAATCAAGTCAAGTAGGTATTTTATTATATGATTTATGACTTTCTTTAGTAGTGTGGGAAATAATATTCGCAGTTAAACAGTCAGTTTTATTAATTGTTATAAAAGTATTGGCTAAGCCACTTTTTACGAAAATATTGTTAAATTGCTAATTTATTCATAAGGTATTCTGTTTAATATTACCTGAGTCAAATATTAAATACACGCACATTTATCATGATACTTTACTTAAAACTAAATAGAGATTAGAGATTCAATTCCTAACAAAATAGTACATAATATACCTAGACTAGAGAGCCACACATCTTCACACATCACATGTGTGAAGTCCCGTGTCCTGATTGATCCGTCCCGGGGCAGATGCATTATTAATACATCCGTTTCACTGATCGATTTTCTTTAGGGACAAGTAGGTGATCAGCCTTCTGTGTCCTACCAGACCGAGACATTTTTTTTTCTTCGTCTTCACCGGGAATCGAACCAAGGACCCCTCGGTGTTACGCTCACGCGTCAACTACTGTACCAAGGAGGCGGTCAAACACACATCACATATTATGTACATATATTTTAATTTATTCAATAAGAGCATGTAACTAGAGTCATGTTATTCTTAATAAAAGTATCAACAATTTACCCTACCAGCCGTATTAATTCATTTCAAGCGACTCAAACCCTACGATAACCTTGAGGAGGCTGGATACAATGTACCTACACTTATCTAATATTTCAGCTTTCCCAGCTACTTATTCAACTATCCTGCACACGTACACACGCAATAAAACAATGCAACTAATCACGCACACCAGCAAACCAGATGCATAAATAAATGAAGACGGCGAACGGCAGGTGGAGTCACTGATTCTTTGCAGATAATTTGCCTAACTGGTTTCTCTGACATATCACTTTACCACGGCACTTGCGAATTTGTATACCATCGCTGGAGACGCTGTACAATGCTTATTTAGTTTAGTGGGATGATGGTAGAGTGGGAGTAGAGCGAGTAATGTATTGTAAAGTGGGAGGAATTGCAGTTAGAGATGAGTGAAGGCTTCGATATGATGTGCTCTGGTCAGTAGCCTCCGCGCGGCTGATAAGGCGCTCCTCATTGCGACATTTAATTATTATGATTATGGTCCGCTTCAGAGAATATTACGGTTGAAGCCTTTGTTGCAATGTTAACTGGAAGGACGTCTTATCTCAAGAATGTAAGTGTCAAGGATGTTTTGGATTCAATTGTAAAACTTGATTGTGCAGATGTTGTTTTGTTTATATGCGGCTTTTCGGAATTTCTGTAAGACTTGTAAGGTTTCGGAATATAAAATCTAATTGAGATAAGACCTACCTTACCGTTTATTTGCTTACTCTTTTATTGTTTGTTTATTTATTTATACCTACATTAATTTTATTTTCCGTCTTAAATATATTATGAATTTAAATGTAACAAAATTAAGTTAATTTGTTTCCAATAATAATTGTTTCAATGACATTATTATTTTGGCATTGTGTAGGTAAGTTTATTGTGGTTTTATTCGTTTTCTGAATCATTATGTTTTAATTTAATTATAATATTCTCAATATGGTTACTGTTTATGATAATTTTTATAATAAAGTCGACACCCGCTTCGTTTTTATTTTAATTTTCAACTTTTTGTTTTATTGTTTCCTAGTTTTCTCTAAATGGTACAATAAGTACCTATTTAATATTATGTTTCCGACTAGTATCAAATTATATTGTTTATGTCTTATCCTTTAACCCTTGGCATGCCTGGTGGGCATAAGTTACACTCTATGCCTGGTGGGTCTCTCAGACCCCGATTTTAAAATGGAATTTTTTTCTATAAATTTTATTATGTAAGGTGATTTAATGATTCAAGACGCATGCTTAAAGGGCAAAAAAGAGATAGTAATAAAAATCACATTAGAAATTAATCAACTTTATTAAAATATTTGAAATTAAACTTTAACTCACATTTTCAAGCAACATTTCGTGACTATAACTTTGTTAACATATAATTAGTATCAAAAGTAATGAGATCATAATCAGACTTTAATCCAGGGTAAGGCACTATCATATACTTAATCTAAATAACAAAATAATTAGTCTTCATCACTTGCATTTACACTTTGTAAAGCTTTGGTTTGGTAACACTTTGCGCATGGAAAAATCGAGTGGTCAAGACAAATGTGACAACTAATTGTCTCACAAATGTACTAATGGATGGACAGAGGCACCTCCATTTCAGTATCCGAAGAGGTGGAGCCTGCATCGTTTTCTTCCTCCTCAATCAAATGCAACTAAGTCTTCCTCATCCAACTCTTAGAATATTAAACTAGCTATATCCTCGTCTGTTAGTTGTTTATTCATGATTAAACTGAAAAAAACAATAAAATAGGATAATGTAATGTACAAACTAATATTATTTAACACCAAATTCCAATATTTATAAGAAAAAAGAAAAATAAATACTTACAAAATAAAGTCACGCCGTATGCCTGGTGGGGTCTGTGGGACCCGCACGCACTTTAAGGACATCCTTTTACGCTCGTAGCTCGCCTCGGGCTGAGGAAGTGGGCGGAGGGCATTCCGCGGTTAGTAACGGCCAGCTACTAAAAACGGTGAGGCGCGAAATTCAAATTTAAACGAACTACAACGGTTCGCGCGTTGGTGTGGGTCTGACAGACCCTACCAGGCATGCCAAGGGTTAAATGATTTTCACAATTGAATATACCCACTATATCTATTAGATACTATACATTTCAGCTTAATTTGCAAACCTAAGGTCATTGCGCTTTTTTTTTCAAATACTTATCAAAATTTTACATACTATCACAGCTTAAGTGGCAAAAATCATTGCTCCCTTTTACAAAATATCAAAGTGTTCGCAAAAAATCTCTCTAATTAAGACTAGCCCAGGTCGATTGTAAACTAAGAATACAATTAATTCTACACCAGCCTACCAGTTAATGGAAGCGATTAATTCTTTACCGAGTAAATTTTTCAGATTGAATCATTGCCTTCCCCGATAGCAAACAAAGGGCTTAGTGAGCTATAGGGCCAGAAGGGCAGACCAATACCAACGGACAATGGCCAATTAACGCTACCCACAATTAAATCTGCAAACTTACTATTACAAAGCTTTTTATATCACATGGAGCTGTTAATACCACCGCCTTAACAAAAAACAACAATTGTCATCACATCAATGCACGAATGCTCTGCTATTTTGAAATTGGAAAAGTCTTTTTTCCTATTTTTGCAAGATTTTTTTAGGCGGTATTAACAGCTCTATATAAATAATTTTCATCAATAGCGTGATAGGAATCCCCGCCCACACGCCGTTGTATTGTTCTGTTCAATTGAGTCGAGTTATTATTAAAGATAATGCCTTATTTATGAAACACCGCTTCAGAGTTAAGACAATGCACGGATTCCTAGTGAAATTCACGCAATTCTAGACGAACTTATTTGCCGTCTTTGCCTTATAATATAATACTAGCTTTCCGCCCGCGGCTTCGTCCACTGTTTTTTTTTTTTTTTTTTATACTAAAATCGACAAAGGAGCGGGCGGTGTACTGATGAAGGTGATCACCGCCGCCCATAGCAATTGCAACGTTAGGTAACCTTGCGATTGTTTTGCCGGCCTTTGAGGGACGCGTACTGTGTATAAAACCTAATAAATTTACATATAAACCTTCATCTTCAATCACTCTATCTATTAAAAAAAACTGCATTAAAGTCCGTTTCGTAATTTTAAACATTTAAGCATACATAGGGACAGAGAAATAGACTTTGTTTTATACTATGTAATGATTATATTTATAGTGTACCTTAATCTTTTCTCAATTGTTTAAACCTTAAAAGATAAGATAATTATTTATTCAGGTTAAAGTAACTTACATAGTTTTTAATTTAGAGAAGATTAATTCTATCAAATAACGGTATACATAATAAAAATAGCATCTTCATTTACAATGTTATAAACTAATCGCTATGGAGATCAACCAGGAAAATCAAGCTTTTATGTTGCCACTTATGTTAAATGTACTGTAAGATTGCTATTCTTGTACTCAGTAACAGCTCACATAGTAATCTCTGATACTTAGTGATGATACAATGTTAGGTTTGATTGATTTATTTTAGTAGTAAATGACAGGGTTAAGTGTAAGACTGGACAAATTAGAATTCTCAATTATATTTCAATTCAATTATACTAGCTGTCCCGCGCAAAAGCAAGCAGACTATGGTACATGAGCTACATCACTACCAAGTTTAAGAGATTACTGAATAGTTATAACGTAACAAGTATCATCCGTTCAATTGTTTTCGCGTGAAAGAGTAACAAACATACATCCACACGTTTCAATTACAGAATAAAACCTCGCGTGGAATTCTGTTCTTTAGCCAATAATATTAGTTACCAAATAGATACTGGTGAAGATTATAATAATGATTTATCTAGGCAGAAGCACGCAAAAGTTAGTTAAAAACATTCAATATGAACTTATCCTGCACTAGTGGTCCGCCCCAGCTTCGCCCGTGGTACATATTTAGCAATAAAAGGTAGCCTATGTCCTTTCTCAGGTATCAAAATATCTCCATACCAAATTTCATGCAAATTGGTTCAGTAGTTTAGGCCTGATTGAGTAACAGACAGACAGACAGAGTTACTTTCGCATTTATAATAATATTAGTATGGATTATATTATATATCTTAGCTATGGTTATTGATTGAACCATTTTTTTATGTAGGTAAATGATATTGAATAAGAGAAACAGTTCGCGCGACTAACCTACACACACGACCATGTCCTTGAAAGCAGTTCAACTATCACACAATACAATCAAGAAAGGCTTCCTGCGGAAAAGAGATAATATTTAATTGGCGTGAAAACTCAATAATAATTGTAGATAGGAATCAGCCGCAGAGAACCAATTACTGCACTAGTGGTGTGCCACTACGCATCCGACCGCGGCCACCACTCGTACCTGCAAGGCTAGTGATGTATCATGTGGCTATCGATATCAAACGATAAAAAATATTTTGATGCTCAACATTAAAGCTTGCAAAGGCTTTTACATCCTGGGTCAGATTTAGAGTAGGAGAAGCGTATGCAATACCACTTTTAATTACACATGTCACAATGGCGCGGGCGTAGAGTAGGTAATTATTGTCAAATACTTTTATTTCATATTTCCATTCTCCAACGTTTCCACAGTAGATGCTTTATTCATAAATTACTGTGATATTATTTCTTCATGAAAAATATACCAAATGTATATTACTACTTGTACTGTTCAAATATAAGTTCAATCATAGCTTTTATTTAGTGTGTAAATATTATTTTATCAATAATATATAGGCATTTATTCATTAATGGCTACCTAGATCACTAGCTAAACTTAATTGTACCAAATTTCATTAACAGAAATGAACACAGACTATATGCTAATAAAACATGCATTTTCCAGTTACAACAAAACCACAACATATCGATACAGTTACAACACTAGCTCATGTGTTTTCAACCTGCACGACGCTGTAACTCATTAGACTACGGCCAGCACTATTTGTGGCGAGTTGGCAATTCGACAAGAGGTTAATTGTTGAAGCCGAACTCTAAAAATCTATCGACAAATTTTCCCACTATTTTTTATCGATAGATATTAATTGCGTAGCGGCACCGAATCAATTTGTTAAATATAATCCGACTGGGTAATTTATGCGTATGTGCTTATAATAGGTTATTAATATATTATTAGGTTCTTAGACCGTTAGCTACCAAATGTTCAAAATTAATGTGATAGTGAAAGTAAGCTTTTGGGTTAAATGTGAGTCATTATTTTTTAATATTTTTGATGCCTTTACTTACTGTGTCCGCGTGGCTTCAGGCACGTGCTGTTGAATAAGATATAAATTTGGTACGTATTTATCGTTTGGGTTATGTAAAATATGGATATTAATTAAGCGATGTAATGATGATTATCAATCATAGCAGATATTTTCAATAACAATTTCAATAATCCTTGTCTCCTGCACATAAAAGAAACAGAAAATCATAATAAAAACTACAAATTACTCAAAAACGCTTCTCAAGTTGTTATATTTTTAAAGTAAACCGTTCAGATGGCTGTTCAATATACAAAATATTCGTCGTCGTGTTTTGATACAATCGCGCGAATACTCACTGTATCGTATTTACATCTGTTTACATACTAATGGTCTGATTCTCATTACTATCGAGTTACATTCGAGTTCGATTCGATTTATAGAAAAGGTGTAAATTGTAAGTGACTTGGCAAGTACACTCTTACGTATTGATACTCATTAAAGTGCAGCCTGTGTTGACTTTTATTAATAGATACCTATGCAGTTTCAATAGTAGAATTACCTATCAATAAGAGAGTATACCTACAAGACATATTTGATTTCGCGTAATATTATTACTTCATAGATATTCTTAGTCATGTTCATACAGAGGGTGTTTTTAAAGTGTTTCGCTAATAGTAGTAAACTAATTGAAATCAAATAAAAAAACTCAACACAACACTCGATGATCAATTAGCTAAACAATAAAAAGACTAATTACAAAAATTTCTAGAAGTTTCGAGAACCCACAGTACTAAATATCTAAACCTTCACTAATATTCGAAGCTCGCGTGAAAGATGCGATCGTCCAGCCCCGAATCGTATATATTATCTCAGCAAAGGCATCCTCCGTATAATTTGTACAATTTCAACAAATGCCGGACACTCACCGACGCGATATGGGACCAGTGTGCGCTAGATAATAAAGAAACGGAATTCTTCTAGAAATTACGTTTTTATTGGATACTAGGTTTCCGCCAGCGGCTTCACCCGTGCATTCAAAGAAAAACTCGCATACTTCCCATTTCCGGGATTGCGTCATTAAAAAGTAGCCTATGTCCTTTCTCGGGTATCAAAATATCTCCATACCAAATTTCATGCAAATTGGTTCAGTAGTTTAGGCGTGATTGAGTAACAGACAGACAGACAGAGTTACTTTCGCATTTATAATATTAGTATGGATTTGGCGCATCAGACCTATAAACAACTTCAAGAGGGATCACAAATTGTGTTAAGTTGTTAATTACTGTGACGAACCGGGCAAAATCAAGTGTTTCTATATCTCATGAGTTTCAAATCTATTTCAAAAACTTTCGGGTTTATAATATGTATTAGAAGAAGTAGGTAACTATTTCAGCAAACAAATGGCAGATAAATTTTAAATTAACATTTTTTACTAGCGGTGGTACTCGTATACAAGCAAATGAAGCTATTTGCCATAAAATACATTCAGTGTGGCACCAAATGGTAGGTTTTATGACAGGATTAAAAGCTTAAAATAACATCGCATCTATGTGAAATCCATAACAAATGAACATATCGATTTTCAGTTAGCGTTGGACAATAACTCTTTGTATCTACCACATTACGACTACCAAGAAAGCTTGTCATTCAAAATATTTCAATACAAGTATTTGCTTCAATATGGAATTAGCAAGAATCGATTTTATGATTTTCCATTCGATATTCAATCAAAACATCGACAAAGCGCCTGTGAATCGAATAGAGCCTTATAAAGTAATATTCAAGAAATGAGGTTTCGTTTAATGTACAAAAGTGATTGCGTTTTCTTGCTTATATTAGGTATACTAGTGGTCCGCCCCGGCTTCGCTCGTGGTACATATTTCGCAATAAAAGGTAGCCTATGTCCTTTCTCGGGTATCAAAATATATCCATACCAAATTTCATGCAAAATGGTTCAGTAGTTTAGGCGTGATTGAGTAACAGACAGACAGACAGAGTTACTTTCGCATTTATAATATTAATATGGACTAGTCATATCTACTATGCATGTTTAATACAATATAGTACACGCTAAATTGCTCATAATTGACGTCATATTATGTACTAGCTTTCCACCCGCGGCATCGTCCGCACAGTCAAAGAAAAACCCGCATAGTTCCCGTTCCCTTGGGATTTCCGGGGTAAAACCTATCCTATGTCCCGGGGTAAAAAGTAGCCTATGTCCTTTCTCGGGTATCAAAATAGCTCTATACCAAATTTCATGCAAATTGGTTCAGTAGTTAAGGCGTGATTGAGTAACAGACAGAGAGACAGAGTTACTTTCACATTTATAATATTAGTATGGATTTGAAATAATTTTAAAGTTCAGGTGTAGACCGTGCGGCTACAAACAGTTTCCAATAATTATTGAAAAGAAGTATAAAATTATACAAGTAAAGATTAAAAATATACCGTTAAACATTCAACCATTTGTTTTTTATGCCACCAACAATCTCAACGGGTGTCGGCTGTATTATGATTCACACCAACAGAATCTATTACTAGCATCCCGCTAAGCTAAAAACTTATTAATTTAACGACGTTAATTTCTCAATTAAACAAAATAATACTTAAATTTTGCATAATTAATGGGAGAAATTTTAACTTCTTTAAAACCGTTTTGGTTATTCCAATAAAAATATTATTTAAAAGACAGTTATAATATTGAGTGGTGATAATGGTGACGTTTTGATTTTGTACCGCTTTATCAATAAATTTAACGATATCTTAATGTTGTTTATATTGTTTCTAATTCTGTTAATAAGTTGCTAGAGACAGCTTCAATCCGGTTTAAAGAGGATGTTATGGAAATTGAAAAATATCAGCACTAGAATAACAATCAAACCTATAGATCTACAGATTTTGATTTGCATTTTATGTTATTCATAATATTATATCTTTCTTTGGAAAATTATGAGCATTAAATCGTATCTACGATCTCTATGAAAATGAAAAAAGGAAATCATTATCCTGTAGAGGTAGGTGTAGATTGCAAATGCATTACAGATTTGTTTCAGTAACATAAGTGTTTATTTCTCAACGTTCTGTTGTATTGACACCACAATTGACAATAATTGTTTTAACTAATCTACCAGTTTAAATCCAGAAACTCATCTATGTATTTACTTAAAATAAAAAAATATCGAAAATATAACCTCATTATCACAATATTCCCAAATGAAATACAACTCGTAAAATATCAACCGAGGTTTCCACGAGCAAATATACAGAAAACAATAAACTGTATTCACAATTTCTACAGAACTGTTCGTATATTACAAGAAACACCGCTCCCATTTGAACGAAATCATCAAATACAATAACAAATGCCTTGATAAAGCTCCATTACAGCTTCTATCAGACATACGTGCATAACAGTAAAATAAAAATTATCTGAGAAACACCCGTATGTATACAGCGTCTGTTTAATATATGGTAATTCTATGCTGACAGGGATGTACTCTGTTTTGTGGAGGCCCCCTGGTGAAATATTTAGTTAGGTGCTGTTAGACATTGTCAAGCGCAGATTTTTGTAATGAGATACTCATCAGTAGCTATATTTCTCAAGTGGGAATCCATAATATTATAACTTAAAAGTCTCAGACCTCAGTCTAAAATAAAATTTGAAATGGTTGGTTGGTTGCAAAATTTTTATTTGGGATTTAGGACATGGCTTATTATACATTATATAGATCCAACATTTTATCTTTAACAAAAAAAATACACTAAATCGTCATAATCCCTTTTCAAGACCACTGTCGGATAAAAGGTTTAAAATTCACAAATTACTATGCTTATATCAAAAATTATTAACATGCACAAAAAAGTCTCAATAAACTTTATTTCTTTAAAATAATTGTTTGTATTTGGCAAATCAGTTATTTATTATTTATTTATTCCTAGATCCGGCCCTGTACTATTCCGCCATATAATATCTGTGTTCTAAGGAAAAGGTTCCCACGTGAGCGGCTTAATGCGATATATGTCATTATGGAAATGATAATTAAGTAAAAATGGTGGAATGAAGAAAGTGCTGGGGACAGGTGCATTCATTTAGCATAACACTTAAATACAAATGATTAGTACAATACTGTATTTGGATTATGTTTCATTTACTAACTGGATATAATATTATACTGTATTTCTTATCAATTGATGTTTGTGTGATATATACTTACCCGTTTTAAGATTGTTATATTATGATGATTTAATGATAGGCTCCAATGGTGTTAAATTTTGTTGTTAATGTATGACTTTCACTCATGGTAATCATTATAGTTTCCTTTTATGTAATTAGAATAGAGCTACTTACAGATTTTTTGCTTGTACAATATGTATAACCAGTAAAATGTAAAATACAAATTGTCTAGTAGTAAGTAGGTCATATTTCATTTATATATGCATGTATTTTCGAAATTGATTACCAGATCATTAATAAACACAAGCAAACATCAAACAATATTCTTACAACAAAAGAAACAAGATCCCAGCCAGAGTACCGAATCCATTAAACTCCCTACATTTGTGGGCAGCCACAGGTCGTTAGAATAAATGCTCGAATGTTAGAGCATAATAAATTGTCACCTAAATGTACTGGGCACAGATTCTAATAGAGATATCTTCACTGGAGATTAGATTTCATTAGAAATGTGTGAACCGTATTGTGTTTAAGATGCGAGAGATTTCAATATTCGAAGTAATAACTAAAGCATAATGTTAAGTTTCTATGAATCTATACTTACGTTTTGCTGGCCTTAAGTGAATTGATAAGTACCTACCTAGTTTGAGTTTACTTAGTGAACTATAAATATATACCAATTTTAATTATTATGTATTTTAGTTTTTTCTCAAACGCAAAAAAGGTTTAGGTATTCAGTATCATTATCATTGCTCTATAAGTTTACAGTTTCAATTGAACAACTTTTAGTGCTTTGTTTTTTATAGAATCAACTGATTAGGTACATTTTATTGTAAAATTAAATCATTTCAACACAGGACAAGAAAGGAATTAAATATTGTAGTTAACATGTCTATTTTCAATAAATACCCACACTAAACTTAAATCCTTTTATATCACCAGTTGACAGATAAAAGTCTGAAAGCGTATAACTATTCCACTGAACTAAAGATCCATCCGTGATTGATGAACGAAAGAACGAATGGATGACCGAATGGAATCGATTTACTAAGCAATAGCGCACATTTGCATCTCTATACCAAGTAAAATGGATTCTTTTATCTCGATGGAATGGGTTTGAGTAAACTTTTGTGACGTGTATATACATTTTGATAGAAACTGTAATGTGATACGCGAATGAATATAAACATTTATTCATGATAATATCGATGGGAGCACATTAAAACAATTACGAATTAAATTCGAGAGTGAAGTATGGGTGTAGTTATTTTTAAAGTTTCTCGAGAACGCGGGAGGTTTTACATACGTTGTGTAATTATTTCTGAGTGAAAGGAGTGTTAAAATTTATGCTTTTCATGAATCTTTCGGTACATGATCCATTCAAATTATCTTATGTAAAATGCTTAGTCATAACAAGGAAAAATAATTCACTACGATTTTTTTTTTATTTTGAATGTAACATTAACTTATTAGCACTACCTAGTTTGAATCGATAATAATTATATTTCACCAAAAGCTTTTCCTACAACAAAATACATTGAAAACTTCGTTCTATACCTATGTTATATCAAACGGCTAGACACAAGATTGATACACAAAATGATAGTGCAGCGAGTGAAATGGAACGATTTGCCGCAAATGCTTTTCATTCGCTCAGTAAGAACGGGAGCCGGATCGCTGGTCATTTTAGTTGTACGATTTGTATTGATTGGGAGATATTTTATAGCGTATTGATTATTCTAATACATAATATTATCTAATTAGCCATACGGTACAATAAGCCAGTTAGATATCTTTAAAACTAGTGAAAAGGTACATTAACTACATATTATACAAAAGTGGCATGTGTATAAACTATAAAGGCTCTACTTTTAGTAGAGATTTTTTGCTTTAATTATGAAGTGTGAACCAGACACGAATTTTAATTTATTAAAATTATTTAAAATTCATTGCTGCAAATAAATAAGTAGGAATAGAGCTGGAAAGCTTTTTATTCATTAAATATTTAGTCTTACATATTGAAATGAAGCATTATTCAAATAGTACATAATACACACCTAAAGTTAAAATTTCTATTATACTTACTAATCCTATATTCATCGGTATATCCACACAATATTTCCAATCAGCAAGCGTAATTCAGTCGCGTATCATACATGATACACGCACCGTATAATTTTGTAATACAACACAAAACAATTTGTAACAATGCTACCGTCACGTACGAATCAAATATTTGTACACAGCAGTATGGGTGGTATAAGTGCCCTATGGTATTGAAAATATAATATAGTCTGGAGAAGGTAGGTAATAAATATAAGCATTTTCCGCAATGACCGGTGAGAGTAGACTGTTTGCGGTTATTTTGAACCTATCGTAACCAACCAGTACCTATAGTTATATAATCTGTATAGTTCAAATATATTTTTTATCTATATAGTTTAAGAATTAGAGTTCAACCTGATCTATCCATGGGTCTCGAGTTTCAAATATTCAACCTATCTTAACAAACCTTTACTCCAGTAATATGCTGTAAGTATGTTATATCCGGCCTGTTATTCTTTATTTCGCCCTAAATACTTCTACATTATTCATATAATTCCCGGACATTACGAACAATGTCCCCATTTATGCTCGGTCCATAAGATATATAACTTATAGATATGGAATTTTGTGGGTGGTGTGATTATGAATGTTATTGGTATTTAATTATCAAATTTGTATTCATTGACAGTGTAAATGCGATAGTTTCTTGTCCCCTAGTGGGCGACGGATAGATATTTATACACCTGCTTGGTGATAGTTTTAAATTTCAATTATAATTGTGTATTTTGGAAATTTTATGTGGATTTTATACAAAGAAGTATCACTATTTCTTGGGATTTTGTAAGCACGTGTTATTTTCATTTATAAACTATAGAAATATGTAGGAAGATTACGTTATTACGAATCAAGTTAGATAGATAGATAGATAGATAGATAATTCTTTATTGCACACACACAAGATTTACAATAAACACAGAAAAAGACAAAATATACATAGTATGCAAGTATGTACAAATGGCGGCCTTATCGCTAGGCAGCGATCTCATCCAGACTACCATTAATATAACAGGGAAACACATTTAAAGGAGGATCAAGATATTAAAAAAAGCATGCAACATCTCTATTCGTCGTTCATAATTTGAAATTAAAATAACATTGCGAATTTGCACTACGTATCTAAGATCGAGAAAAGAAACAACAATGCACTAATGCTTGTAATATTGTCCCCTCAACAATAACTGAATGATTATGTAATATATTAAACGATTCGATATTCACAACTATTTATAAAACATCCGATAGACGACTTCAAGCAGCATGGAAAAACCAATTCTTGCCATATTCCCTCAAAAATAATAAATACCTACATCATTCATATTCTCTTGTTACATATTGTCTCATATCCTTTTGGTCTAAGAGCCTACCTACAATTTTTCCTCCTACTAATATTTTACAATACCTTAACATTTAACAACAATCAAATGTACACGCAAATAATATTAAATTCAAAATAAGTAATTTATCGCTGCGTAATTTCCCCATTTACAAACAGTAGGTAGTGTTTGTCGTAATTCAACTGGAGTAAAAGATCAAAGGCTCATTAGCAATCAAAGTTCATTGACCGCTGATCGAAGAAAGTAAGAAATACAAGAAAACCCGTCGATAATTATTGTATATAGCTATAGTTGTTTGTGGTAACGTTTCTTAACCACAGCATCGGACCGAAACGGGTCCTACGACACTTGTCCATTGACAATCTAATTGCAATCCATTATCTATATCGAGCGGATAATACCGTAGTCCTTAAGGACGAATGATACAAATTTAACTGATATAAGTTGTAGGTAAAGTCAAATTCACCTTCAAAATATACAGAAGTCACAAGTTTGGGTACACATATAGCTTTGTGTTGAATTATTGTAAGTTATCTATAGAGTATTAGATACTAGGATACCTAAGTCTTTATATTGTAATGGTATTTATTTTAAAATATAATATAGTTAAAGATATTTTAAAATCTGGCAATAGTTGATATGAAACAAAAATAATAATAGTTTAATAAAACTAAAAAACACGCTTTTTACAGAAAACCGAACTAAAAAATAGAAAATTTTATCAAATTAGTGTATTGTCATCGGTCCTCAATAAATCTACAAAGTTTGAACGAAATCTGGCCGTTTAAAGTGGGTCAAAATCGCGCCCAAAGAAGTCGGTTACAAACATACAAACATACAGGTGAAGCTAATATAAAGCGTGTAATGAAACACGTTTTCATCGTAGAACGCTACCATAAATTTCAAAACTATAACTCTTACTTAGAGACGATTTGATAAAATTGTATGAACACTATACAATCCAAAAGGTCATTTTAAATACGTCCATATGTCCTGTGCAATGACTTGCTGGCTATTTCATTCGGCCCATACTTTTCGTCAACGACATGTCAAATAACTACTACTTCGAGATAAACTAAAATAAATATAATTATGGTATTAACAGCTCCATACAGCTCCGTAGCGCTAAGCAATGCAAGGTAGCGGTTATTGTGCACTGGCCGCTGACAAACAAACAACCTGTTACATCACACGCACACACACGCAATCAATCACTATCTGCTATCACCTTTACTTTGTCTACTAATTTCTGATGTTTGCAATTAATGTTAGATTCAACGGGTTTCAAGTTATTTGTTTCTTTATTTAGCGTACGTAAATAACGTTTTATATAAAAAATAGATAAGGAAACATCTCATAACAAAAATAAATGCTTAATGACTTACAAAAGTTTGTGTAATTTATTTAGTTTATAAAGATTTGAGTTTCGAACATTAAACTATTGAGCAGAAAAATATGAGATAGATTGTAAAATTTCATCTTCGTTCTTCAATAACACCTAGATATCTTTAAAAATTGCCAAATTAAACATATTAATTGCATTATATGATACCATTTCTAACAAATTTTTATATCTACGCAAATGATAAAAAATCGTACAATTAAACGAACTTACCTCTAGTAAAGTTCTATTGTAATTAATACGACTGGCTTTGTGACTGTTTAAATTATTTATATGTATATTTAATTAAATTTTAGAAAACCATCTTGGACCAAGCCAGGAGAATAATTGGAGCAAAAACTTTTATAAGTGAATAATCTATGAACTGCATTATAATGTGTGATCGAAACGAGTTAAAGACCCTGGATGATTCATTATTGTAATACATATGTGTCACTATTTTTTTATTCCACATAAGTGAGGCAAGGTGAGCAACCTTCTACATAAATGATATTTTATTTACAATCTGATTACGATAACTTTTTGTGTAATTCTTTACACTTTGTACGAGCGCAAATTAAAACTATGGGCAAATTAATTATAAAAACTTTGTTAAGTGGCCGATGTCTATGTTGTAGTGTGACGGCCGGGCAAAAAATTCCGTTCTTATCAAATCCAATCATATGATTTGATTTGATTCTTGACACATTTAGGTCGTAATTTCTCAGAATTTTATCATAAAATCCATTTGATGTAACACAATACTATTTCAAACTATTTTTTTTAAATTTAAACTTCAAGCGCATAGCCCGGTATATTATAAGCGACTGCATAGATATATTTAGAGTATCTTTAAAAGGAAAAAACTATATTATAGTAAAAGCTCAATGCAGCTTTTATTATTGTGAAAAAAAAATAAAAAACACACATCATCATCATCATCATCATCATCATCATCATCAGCCCATATATGTTCCCACTGCTGGGACACGGGCCTCCTATGAGGGTACAGGCCATAATCCACCACGCTGGCCAAGTGCGGGTTGGCGGATGACACATGTCGCCGAACTTTTTAATTCTTCGACATGTCGGTTTCCTCACGATGTTTTCCTTCACCGCTCGAGCAGTGGTAATGTTACAACATGCGCAGATAAATTGAAAAAATCAATTTATTTCCTGCGCGCTCGCCTGGTCTCGAACCCCGGACTTATCGATTCGAAGTCCGAGGTCTCACCACTGAGCCACCACTGCTCTCGTAATAGCTCCGTCTCATACATTACAGCGACAATTTTGCTATATTTGCGTTTAGGACCATATCCTATTACTCTAAAAACCAGTAAACTGATGGTATCAGAATTGGCTACAATACCCAGTTTGAGACATCAAGTTGCATAATATAATCATTTGCAGCAGCCAGCAGCAGCTAAGCGGCGCCAACCAAAGATTATGAACCTGTGATGTCGAACATGAGAAATGAACTATTGTGTTACGATATTATTACTTATTTTGATGGAGATTACTAGATTTATTGGTTTATTACTATATCTATTGAACGACTATTTCTTTCATATCATGTGATATCAGTTAATGAGAAAATATACTGTTTTCATTGATAGGGCTGTTTAGTATATTGTTATTTATATTTCCTACTAGCGGTCCGCCCCGGCTTCGCCCGTGGTACATATTTACGTTTTCTCTACATAAAAACCATCCTCGTACTTCAAGGAATATAATAAAAAAAGAATTATTGAAATCGGTTCAGCCGTTCTCGAGTTATGCGCTTACCAACACATTTTTCGATTCATCTTTTTATATAAGATTTATTGGTAAGTGACAATAGATTTTATGTTTATGGACCGAATCTCTTAACGTCGTATTTATCTGACTGTTATCCAAGTATTAGTTCGTTCGTTCAATCCCTTCGCTATTACAGTGAAAAATGTAGCAAATAGAAATTTCAATTAAACCGTATTAACCATACGTCAATAAAAGCAGTTATTATAAAAATAAATAAACAATTAAACATTACGAATGTAATGAATATCCAATAAACATACTCATAATTTACTTACAATAACCCAGCATTAACACAACGCTTCGCAATGGTTACGATAGAAGCCATTAGTCTCAAAATAGAATTTTCTAATGAAAACAATTTAATCACAATGCTGATGTACGTACATAATTCTAGTTTAATATAATGGCCGATAGCCTGTACCAAGTAATGGTGTTGCGTGTGCAATCAATTTATATTGAAAGGGACTTATATTTGAATATACATCAATGGCATAGTATAAAGAGAAAAGTAAGTTATCCTTGAACAAAGGTACATCGCGCCGTTTGTATGTACGCGGAGCGCTTGGCCACGCATGTTCATGTACGTACGCACGCACACAACGCCGCTCGGTTCCTTCGCATGAACCGATCTCGTGAGGGCCGCGGATAACAAAGAATATATAAAAAACGCGGGGCCATTGCTGTTCGCGGTCGGCGTTTGTTTGTACAATTATTTGAAACATCAACATGACAAGTGACAACCCTGCGCCTAGCGAGTTAAGGGTAACTAGCGCTCCTAAACGCTGGGAGTGGGCCTACTTGTCTCTTTATACTATGTTAATAGCGAGAAACAAGCGATGCACTTGTCTGTTTATTTCTTAGATGTTTCTGTTTGGTGTGAGTTGTTTATCTTTGATATGGCTTTAATTGCTTGGCGACTTCCTGCAAAAGACCATTTGTTTCTCTCCTTATTCTATATCCTTTGTCCTTGCAATATTTACAGGAGTGATGTAATTTACTTGCTGAAATAAACATAAACTAATAATAGCTATAACTCCCTGTGACCTGGAATTAATTTAATTCGATTCATAAATAATTTGTTTTCCATGTATGTTAAACTAGCTTTCCACCCGCAGATTCGCCCGCACAGTCAAAGAAAAACCCGCATAGTTCCCGTTCCCGTGGGATTTCCGGGATAAAACCTATCCTATTTCCCGGGATAAAAAGTAGCCTATGTCCTTTCTCGGATATCAAAATATCTCTATACCAAATTTCATGCAAATTGGTTCAGTAGTTAAGGCGTGATTGAGTAACAGACAGACAGACAGAGTTACTTTCGCATTTATAATATTAAGTA
This sequence comes from Colias eurytheme, assembly GCA_907164685.1. NCBI lineage: Eukaryota > Metazoa > Arthropoda > Insecta > Lepidoptera > Pieridae > Colias > Colias eurytheme. The sequence goes on from CAJQZN010040192.1 coordinate 51,656, forward strand.
AGGATGTAAGACGCATAATAATTATAATGCAAACTTATTTACTCTCTTTAAGTATTAAGATAGAATTCGCTAATCAGCACTAGACAGCTTAACAGTCGTACAATCAGAGCTTACATAACAATAAATAGGCACCCGTCAGAAGCAATAAATAAGCTATAGTCACTACAATTCATTCTCACAGAAATGGCCATTGTCGTAATTTCCTAGTAAGGGTCCTGTCATATTCTACCGTAACGCAATAACATCTAGTGAGAACGCGGTAATAAAACAATGGTGAAATTGGATAGTTTAAGATTGATATGATGTGCATCCTGGTTGTAATATTCCTCCTTTCTATTGAACATATTGTGTATAATGTAATATTTTCCTCATGAATACTTGCAAATAAAAATGTACATAATAATCACATGATGTAGGTATTAGGTATATGCTTCTAGATTGATAAATTAAGAGGTACACATTTTAGAAAGAAAGAAAGAAAGAAAGAAACATTTATTTATCAAGGACAGCACAACACACATAACATAAAACATAAAGAACCGTAAGAGATAAATAAGAAAGCATTTTAGTATGTTGTATTATGATTTATGTCCTATAAATTATCCGTGTAACTAAATAACTGGCTAAAAGAAATTGATAGGATTAACACATTTCAGATCGCATCAAACTTAAACCAAGTCCAAATAAACTCATGACCAACGTAACAAATAAACATAACAACGTAACAAATTTAGAATAGCGAACTTTTAAATGCACTTATAGTTAAACTAGCTTTCCACCCGCGGCTTCGCCCGCGTATTCAAAGAAAATCCTGCATAGTTCCCGTTCCTGTGAGAATTCCTTGTGTGTTAATCCAAGTTACCCTCTATATGTGAGCTAAATTTCATTGTAATCGGTTCAGTAGTATTTGCGTGAAAGAGTAAACTGCAAACTGCAAGTAGCTCAACGTTCAATGGAACGTGGCATGCTCGGTATCTCCCTTCTAGACCACATACCAAATAGAACTATCAGAAAACGTATAAAGGTTACTGATATTGTTCTCAAAGTAAACTCTATGTAAATAAACTATGAAGAAGTGACGGACGATGGGCGTTAAAAGTAGCGGAATGGAGACCATGGAGTGGTCGACGTAAGGCAGGAAAACCGAAAGCACGGTGGTCCGACGATATTTCTAGAGCAGTGCAGCGGGTAAATCTTGGATGCGTCTGGCCAAAGACCGCAAAGAGTGGAAAAAACATGAGGAGGCCTATACCCGACTATGGGTGAATTAAGGCTTAAAAGAGAAGAGAGAAGAGAAGAGAGTAGGATAGGATAGGACAGGATAGTTCTTACCTTATATATATAGTATTTATTGTTACAATAATGATATAACATTTTAACTAACATTAGAGAGCTAATGTTAAAATAATGTTTCAACGTTCGTCAACAAATAGAATTTTTCCACAGTCCTTCGTTAATTAGAAAGAAAAAGCAAAAAATATTCCAAGCAGCGGCTTATTGAAATAAATGTGATTAAGGTTGAAACCAGACATTATCACATAATATGTTACAAATGACTACAAAGGTTCGCAACCGCAAGATTCATTTTGTTCATATGGTAAACCACAATTTGGAATTCTTATGATTCCTGCTTAATACAATGTAAATATCTTTATAACCGTATAACTCGATATGCTTTTAGCTAATTTGTAATACAATCCCGTTAAAATTATATTTCAAACTAGCGGTCCGCCCCGGCTTCGCCCGTGGAACATATTTACGTTTTCTCTACGTAAGAACCATCCTCGTACTTCAAGGAATATAATAGAAAAGAATTATCGAAATCGGTTCAGCCGTTCACACGTGATGCCGTGACAACGCGAAACGGGTGCAGACCCGCCGCCTTTTTATAGCTCCCGCCGCGAAGCGCGTCGAACGCGGCAACTGATACACAAAAATAATCCTTATGGCATGATTCTAAAATAAATAATATTCACGCGCGATTACTTGCGTATTTCATGTATAACTTTGGTGTTTCTACACCGATTTACATGATTCTTTTACTATAACCTGCCCAGGAGTATGAAGAATAATTGTGCCAAATTTGGTTAAAATCCGTCGTGTAGTTTCTGTTTCTATAGCGAATATACAGACAGACAGACAGACAGACAGACAGACAAAAATTTTACTGATTGCATTTTTGGCATCCGTAGCGATCCCTTATCACCCCTTCATAGTTTTTTTTTAAATATATTTCATGTACAGAATTGGCCTCTCTACAGATTTATTATAGAATAGATAGATGAGATCTTATTATTTCTTTTGTTCAAGAATAAGTTTCTGAAGCAATTTTAAATTTTCTTCTGGTCAAGTCATTAGCGTACATTATAATAAATAATTATTTAACCCATTGGGTTTCCTGGTAGATAGTCACGTACTTACTCTTCAAAGTATAAATAAACGATATACTGCAGAAACCTTAAATGCTCTTAATCCACTGTTTGAAGAATTAATAAATTTGCTCTACCATACATAGAGCAAATAGCTCTTATAAAAAGGAACAGTATAAAAATGATTGTTCTCAAATATTTTTTCATCATTTTAATATAAATTTTAATTTTCTCGATTGAAATAGCCATCTCAAAATTAAACGAATAAATACAGTGAATCTAATCTATGTTTGCCTATTTAAGATAAAATTTTTAATGAACTGTTTGATATAAATTTATAATAAGTACAATTGTGCCATCGCCTTTACGTATGAAGCAAAATTAAATACGCACTCTGCTATGCAGATCAATCGTTGCAAGTCGATTCTGTCAGCTTGGACTTTATACAGGAAATAGTTATTTCATTGCGATAACAAAGTATTTTCTCTTATCACTAACATTAAATAATTAACAAATAAAAACTAAAAAGTTACTTTCTGATATAATTTTAGTTACAATAATCATGTTTGTGGTATAGTTCTCAACCATAAAAAGTAAAGAAAATGTATTTTATCGAGGCAACTTGATAACGTCACAAAGGATATGATAATGTAACTGAATAATTGTAGTTATTAATTATTATTGTGAAAATGTGCTGGAACCGTAGTTAATTATTTATATTAAAAATAATAGCTCGTACAAATCACTCTAAAATCCTTATCACTTACCCAAAAACGTCCCTACTCGAATTCTACAAGATATGTCTACCTACTTCATCGTAATCACTTCAACAATTTTCAAACATTAAACATACCACATCCTCAACACCTCTTGCATTTATAATAATATCAATAAATATAACTACCACAGAACTAGCCCTGCTACTGGTCCTTAGTTGGCTTGAGGCGGTCAATGAATATCCTCAGTATAAACATGGTGAGAAATGGCCCTGGATCAAACAAAAATAGATTTCATTTACACTTGAATTATTCAAAAACTCGCTTTTGATCGTAATCTTGATTTAATATTTTGTTTGTGTGCTTTCTAATTAGTTGATATTAATAGTTATGATCGAACAACTACACTAATAGAAATAGAGATGAGAGAATGCACTAGTAATCTAGACAGAAATCTCAGGTCTAAATAGCAATTTTTAGGAGAGGGTGTTCCTTCAACTAAAAGAATGCCTAGACAATAATACTTAAATTCCGAATTGAAAATAAACTAATCTTGTAAAGAAATCCAGTATAACTTTTATATATTATATTAGCTTTCCGCCTGCGGCTTCGCCCGCGTTTTCAAAGAAAAACCCGCATAGTTCCCGTTCCCGTGGGATTTCCTGGATAAAACCTAGCCTATATTACTCGTGGATAATGTAGCTTTCGAATGGTGAAAGAATTTTTAAAATCGGTCCAGTAGTTTATGAGCCTATTCATTACAATCAAACAAACAAACAAACAAACAAACAAAGTTTTCCTCTTTATATTATTAGTGTAGAAGACAAGTTATGTTCGGAAAATCACTTAACATTTAAAGTCTAAACGAGATTAAAACAATTTGATTTCGTATGCAATTGAATGTTTCACAACATTGGAAACAGGACATTAGGAGATAAAGCTGAGACAATCCTTTGAGCTCGACCTAAGCTTTGATTAATATTCCTAACTTTCCTACATTTGCATAGCTGTACTAACATTCAATTTATACAATCCATTCGTTATTGTTGTACCAATATGTACTTATTTTAAGTGTAGCGAAATATGAATATAATAATTTAACGTCAGGAGCGAGTAAAATGGGGTTAGTTTATCTGAGAGGCTGTTTTGAAGTTGACAAACGTTGTACTATTGTATCGCGGTGTGGCGTGAAATATTAAGTTTGAACCTAACAATGTGCGGTTAGTTAGGGTGGTGACTGACGAGGCGCTTCTCATTTAACTTGACATTATTTTTAAAGATACTTTTGCTACAAATTTCGTCAAAAAGATAGAGCATAAACTTTTTTCGGTCTGAAGATTTAATGTGCAACACACACACACAAAAATTAAAATAAATAAAGACAGAGATAGACTAACACACTCTATATATTTATATAGTTGTAAAACCAAAGATATTAGTGATATCCATATAAATAAACAACATAGCAATTTATTTACAGAATTACATCTGTTATTTCTTTCCACGAAAACCAACTAAAATAAAGACGGGAAATGGTTTAGAAAAAAAGCTTTACTTTTCCACAACTTATATTATTCAGGTTTAATTGAAACATATATTTACTTAATATATATTTCCTGATATTTAATCTATGAAATATAAATATTTTATGTATAACCTCCACGTGTATACACAGCCTTAGCGCAAATTCTGAACCTATACCACCTATACGCGCCAAATGACGCCCCTAGGCATATACTTGTTGCCATATCTTCCGTCACTTTTACCACTAACGAGCTCTCGCAACTTTCCAGTGTTACCATTTTTGTGTAATTATGTTTAATCGTGGAATTATTGCGTGAAATTGTTATAATGTATCTATTTAGCTGAGATAGAGCTGCTACTTCTGGTTGTTTATATAAATCGTTCCTTGATGTAGAGTCAGCATATAAATTTAAAACACATTTTAAATTTATTTAATTTTTAATTAGGAAAATTCAATATTATACCAGCAATAATACCAACGAAATAATAGTCATACCTATTTACTTAATAGTGCACTATTTTCTTATACACTTCACGCTTTTGTACATGAAAGCTTAGTAGAGCTTTTTCAGAATATAAAACGCTACACAGTTCGTTGTTATGAAACGCAGATAGGTAAAATACTGTAGATACGATTGATATAATAACGCGAAGAGATAATCACGTTTAAATGTAACATTTAAATTCTTATAATTATTTTGTTGCTCACAGTACAATGATGAGCATAACGATTTGCTACAAAACTCATGCTTTAACTTATATTTTAATAAAAGCTGGATAAAATTTTCTTTGATTTAAATAAAAAAAAAACTTATTACCATTTAACAGCAAGTCATAGTTGCATACGTTAATCACACTCAAACAAAGTCAGTAAATGATAGATAAACATGAAAAATTTAAATAAAATATACACAACGATATAACTGCCGTGAAAAATAAAATTAATACATTTAATACGTGCTCTAAAAAGTTTAACGGGCAAGTAACAACAATATATTATTAACAACGCATTAAAAACCTGATCTCAACTATGGTGAGGTTTCGCTTATTTTTCCTTTAAAATCTGAATGATTGATGAAAGTAAACTGTGTCATATTATTTTTGAGAGCATTCTCCTTGTATTGTAAGTAAATTGCAATGAGATTGGCCGAAATTTACTTGTACGTAATTAAATATACATTTTGTTTCTTGATTTATTGACATGTCATTATCTTTTAAAATCGATGAAAGTATTCGGCTGCGCGGTTCTTTCCTTTTTGTTGTAAGCCTTTATGTTATCGGTCAGTTCGTATTAATACGACATCAACAAACTTATAACATTCTTGAGTTTAATACGATTATCGAGTAATGGCCGAACAATTTTGAAATCGCAAAATCAGTTAATAATACTTAAACACCATACAAAAAGCTGGCATTGCCGGAAAATAATTAAAAAGCTGATTATTTTCAACGGTTCGCGATATCTATCAAGACCGCCCAGTGTGAAAGAGGTCATTTATTGCTACGAAATCAAACCACAAATTACCTCTTGTATAATAATGTAAGGAATAATTTGTATGTGCTGTAAAACAGGTCGATAAACGTGCGCTAAATTCTCTGTGGACATAATAAGGTAATGTGTTTTAAAATCGAGCACGGCAACCACTCATTTTGTGGAACAAAAGGGTCGATTGCAAGGAATAAATTTGCTAAATTATTGATGTTTGGCATGGGGTAATGGCTGATTGCTCACATAATTTATTCAGTAGAATAATTCTGTGTGCTACCATTATTTTGTGTGTAATGCAAGGTAAACAGCTCATCGTTTTTCAATTGTTACGGAAGCGGGAGGATCATATATTTTTCTTAGATATCCAATAAAATGTAGTGTTTTAATTAATATTAAGAATATCTTTTATTTCAGTCTTTAATGAAGTATAATTTTAAATAAAATGTAATCGTTAAATATTGCTTCAGAACTCTTAAACATAAATATCAATAACAGCAATTCATAATGAAAGAAACTAATAATTTTAACATCAGAGTACCTATCAGTTATTTTACAAAGCTTCATTTAAATAATGCAGCTTTCAAATACTTTAAAATTCAATACAAAACATTCTCCATACAATAACGTCGCTTTTAAAATAATAAAATGTTTGAAAAATAGTTATCGTAGCGTGCAATTAAGAATACAATAATAAAGAATGGTCTGAGAGCATTTCCTATTATCATAATAGGCTTTAATAGTCGTGACCCTGTAATAAACTTGTATTATAATGATTATAGCCTAGCCCCTATGTGTAACGTGTGATAAATACTGTACAGTTATATAGGTAATTTGTTAGGATGATTAGAGCAATGTTTTAAAATTAAATTTTATTTATTCTTAAACGAAATTTTGGATTTGCTTTAGTTAAAAGAAAATGGTAAATAGCGGCTGTATTTTATAATCATAAAATATTTTATATTGGGTTACTTTCTGTGTTTAGTTGTAAAAAATACGAACTTGTAAATTTTCCATTTTATTTGAAAAAAAATCGGTTTTATATTTTTGACTGATTGTTAAGACCTACCTTACGTGAACCACTATTTTCGTAAATATTGAAATTGATAACTAGATATACTTCTAAAATATTATTACATGTTGATTAATGTGCAATATATGTTATATTATAATTAAACTTTTACCGTGGTATTATAATTGTCACCTCAGGCATTAAAATTATGATGTATCTAGTAGACTACAGGCCCATGTTGAAAAAATTATGGGTTATTTGACCCACCACCTGACCTATCTAGAATGATATAAGAGCATAAAATAATAAGATTCAGCACTATGACGTCACTCGTAAGCTGTCCACCTGAGTGCAGATGAGAATTCGAAAGTTCAGGTAGAGATTTTCTCCCCTTGTCTCCATGATTTTTGTACGGCGTTGCGGAATAATGGCTTAAAAGCAGTATAGAAATAGTATGACACAGATGCCGTACAAAAATGGTGGTCCACAAAGTCGGAATTTATTTTTATTTTTCGACAGTTGCCGGGGTAAATTTGGTCATTTGATTTTATACGGCATCTGTGTCATACTATTTCTATACTACTTTTAATCAATTATTCCGCAACGCCGTACAAAAATCATGGAGACAAGGGGAGAAAATCTCTACCTGAACCTTCGAATTCTCATCTGCACTCAGGTGGACAGCTTACAAGTGACGTCATAGTGCTGAATCTTATTATTTTAAGCTCTTATATCGTTCTAGATAGGTCACCTGGTGGGTCAAATGACCCATAATTTTTTCAACACGGGCCTGTAGTCTATAGTTGTATAGATGCTTAATTTGAGATTACATCGCGTATAAAAAGTTACAATACAACATATATTTTTATTACGTAATGCGGATCGCTCCTGGCTGATTTTGTTTATTTAACATTAATTTAAAAAGCGAAAAATGCGGTGATATCGATGTACCATAATGTACTGAACCTGAGGCCAAAATCTGCGTGGTCAGCCTCCGTGCGATGAATACAAATGTTTAATGGAAGGAAAAAGTAGCGTTGGCTTGCCCCAGGCGATTTTTGGGAGCTGTACACGAACAGGGAAAGAGGTAGAGTCGCTGTTGCGTTCTATTTTTATATTTTTAAACAATTAGTGGTAGATGTCTTATTTGTAAAACAGGTTAAAATTTGTTATTATTATAATAAAAAAATATTAAATAAATAATAATATTATAATAATAGAAGAACACTTTAAACAAACATGATACAATGTGTTATTAACGAATATTTATGCATTAAATATATTAAATGTTAAATTACATTCCTATAGAATGATAATTTGACTAATTAATTGGATACCAACATATTTTGAACATAAGCAACTAACGAAGTAACTTCTATGGGCATCAATTAAGATCACACACATACAAAAGGTCAAATACGATTTGCCATTACTGCATACTGAAACATTGTAATCATACGTCGTTAACTATGTATCGTCGTCAGTTAAATCGCATTTGACTTAATTATCAAGTGTTCATTACATTATAATGAACAATTTAACGGTTGGTATGTTCACATTAGTATGTACTTTAATACATTACTAACATTTTGAAGTCATGTGTTCAGCTATACATGGGATATTTTAATTAGTAGGTATGTCGGTTATTAGTTCAAATAACTGGACTTTTGTCCCTCATACTAAGTCTATCTAACCTATTGTAATGCGAATTATAGTTAGATATTATGTTTTAAGGCATAATTAAATAAACCAAATTTAGTGTTAAGGAGGAGCAGAAGCACAGCAACTATTTATAACGTCGTTAGTCATGGCCGTGACCTTTTTAATCACATTATTTTTTATGATCCAATACTGTTTATAAGTAAGTAATTGTATCTATGCATTATTATCAAGCATTCCATTAATATTTCGATCACAATTTTAATTAAATATTTTACAGAGTTAAGTCGTCTCCACGCCACCTCTATCCACTTGTCGTCTTACGCTCTGGGCAAGCATTGTCCGTGGTACAAATGTGATCAAATTATGAAGACTGGCGGTTGCCGGCGGCGATCGCTCCTGCTCCCAGCGAACCATCTCTATAGTGTGTATTAAATGGAACACTTTAATTGTTATGTACTCCTGGTAGTTGATAATTTTATTTTGTAAATACATATATTTCAGATGAAGCAATTTTCAATATTTGAAAATATTATTATGTATTAATTTGTGTTCAATAAATGTTAATTTATGTTTTTCAAATTACGGTGCATTCTTATGTAAATTCAATATTTATCATAACTTTAATAAGGCACTTCGATATTTTACATTCAAAGAAGGTATTGCATAAAATCTCTATTGGATCAATTTAAATAAGAATTTTATAAAAGTATCTCTTTTATAAAATTCTTATTTAAATTATGTAATATTATCTTCTTTATTATTGATTCTAGGTGCGACTACATTAATCATAAGCAAACAAGTGCTTGAATATACTATGGTAAATAGCGTTGCAAGTGAAATATACCTAATAAAGAAGGTGCCGTAAATTTGAATCTCTTCCATACATTATGAAACTATAAACCGCTTAACGAAATTCCATTTATAATAAGCAGTAACCAGATAAAAACTGGTGATGTCATTAATTACTATATATATACTATATATACTATATTTAAAACAGTTAAATATTATATTTGATTACGTAAATTGGCTATATTAATACTGATCACGGTTTAACCGACACCGTAAAAGAGGGTCGTGAGATTAGAGCGTTTACGTGTGATGTCTTATTCTAATGTGGGAACTTTAAGACGCCGCTAATAGAAAAGTTAGGGTTGTGGTACACTGAGATCAATTCATGAGATGGTTTAGGACTTCGTCGGACGTCGTCCGCTATGACATAATAATATTTATTAATGTGTCATTACATCGTAACTAACTAATAGAACGGTTGTTTTAAAAAATGTAGAGTAATTTTTCATTGACTTAACTACGTATTAGTAATCCTCGTTCTAATTTCAACGAACTGGGTCTTTTTCAAGTGCTAAGTCAAATACCTACCACGTTTTTCTCTAAAAATGCCGAAAATTTCTTCAGACATTTTGACAAACGGAATACCAATACGTATACAAAATCACACAGGTACAAAAGATTGAAAATTGTGAATAGAAATAGTATAATGTAACACCAAGTTGATACAAGTGTGCGTTTACCTTTAACCATTCTGAAAAAGCTCCGACACAGTAACAGGCTGACAATGATGTATTGTGGCTGCAAGTCAAAGGTGCTCTTCTATTAACATTTTATAATTTGTTTGTGCCCATGTCTAATATGTTGGCATATGCTTGATCTAAGTGGTGATGTATTTGACAACAATGGGCCATTATGGCCAAATGTGTAGTGTTATTTTTGCTAAATCAATAGTGTGCTATGACTTAGGCGGAGAAGATTAATTATATTTATGAATAGGTTAATTATTTCTTAATACCTAAAGTTGATAATTGTCTTGATATATGTCTATATAATATGTATATATTGTATCTATCCAAAAAGCAGACCTAGAAACTTATAACGATTTAAAAAAAATAAAAAAAATTGATTCTTTCGAAATAAAAAAATCTAAATTCAAAACTTTTTAAATATATTTTTTTAAACAAAGAACACAATCCGCCAGCGGCGCGGCGTGCGCATGCGCACACTGTAACGAATAATCGATACAAGATCGAGAACTTAATCGAATTCAAACAGTTTCATTTAGAAACATGAGATAACATGCAGATGAGTCTCACATGTATAGATTACCTTTTATTTATATTTTAATGAGAAACAAGTAGATATCACCTGGCAAATACACACGTTAATGTAAGAAAAATAATCATAATGTTAATAGATCAATATATCAATAGCATTTCGCTTAGAAATGAGCTATGTATGTAATGAATACATTTTTTTATTTTTGTTTATTTACCTTCTTGTAATTATTTAAATAACAAGTTTTCTGTTGGTCCATAATTATAGTCACACATACAAAAGCGAGAATTACTGGATGTTTGTTATTCGTAAAATTATAATTAATATTATATGGTTTATAATTTATATCTTAGGCCTGTGTCCCCGTGGAACAATTAATATAGGCTAATGATAATACAGACGATATTTAACAAATTGGTGGATTACCTTATACGATTTATCTTCAATATTCTATCACTGCAGTGTATGTGTGTTACTGGTTTGGACTATGTTTACGCACCTTATATTGAGCCCACTTAAGAGGATTTTCAGGAAGCTTTCCGTACATTTAGGCGAAATTTGGTTAGGTTGATTTTAAAAATAATAAAGAAATGAAAACTAGTACTGTTTCTTCTGTTCTTGTTTTTTTAAGAGTTGATATTTAAATAAATAATGCGTGTAATACAGTAATAATCATAACCGTTCCAAAACACGTTATATTTAATTGACCGGCCATATTTATTGTTGCGATGAACATATCAACGATTGGCTCCACAGTCCACGACATAAGTCAGTGGCTCCTGTATCGTGATACTCCATTTTGTATCGGTGGTTGCGATAACTGGAACAGGGAAAACTGTGGAGTAGATGTTGTTGCACAATTTGTAATATTAAAAGATATATTAACTGAGAGCGTGCTTCCACTGTGCGAGTCTTTCTATTTTATTTGCAAAATTGCGTGTTGTTACAAAAATTCAACAATGTTAAATTTCCATTGTTTAATGTCAATGTTAATTAAGTGATCACAGGGGCTTTTATTTTAATTTTTTCATGTTAAGTAGATAGCATTTTTCTTCAATCGATACAATTAAAAAATCTCTACATTTACTTATCAGAATTTAACACGTTTATTTATTTTATTAGCATCTTAAATGATGATAATTACTTTATTTTTAAAACACACAATCTTAATTACAAAAAACACGACTCCATGCATTCAAAACAAACAGATAGCAATTTAACGAAGGCAGCATGAAGCGACGTCTTCATTTATTCAAAATATAAGAAAAACAAAACGCAACGGATTACAATATCAATTTAGGAAAGTGAATCGAGTGATTTATTGTTATGTGCCATGTAAATACAGCTTCTGGAACCTTCGAGCTAATTATTTCGCCGTGTATCGATTTTGTTTTAAATACGGACATTTTTTGATAACGCTATTTCATCATGGCTTTTGGTAATTTTTTTTGTAACATTAATGAAAGTCAATTGCTTGCTCATAAATAAATTTTTACTTGATTTTTTTTTTATATTGAAACTAGCTGTGCTCCGCGTTGCCACCCGCGTGGTTCCGCTTCTGTTGGTCTTAGCGTGATGATATATAGCTTTCCTCGATAAAAGGGGTATCCAACACCGAAAGCATTTTTCAAATCGGACCAGTAGTTTCTGAGATTAGTGCGTTCAAACAAACAAACTCCTCATCTTTATAATATTAAAGTACAGATTAAAATGTTCATGTAATTTGTTATATCTATAAATGTTGTTTTTACAATATCTACCTAAAGAAAAACGAGTTGACGGATTTTTGCAGTTTATTTATTTATTTCATTTATTTCAGATTAATTTAATCCATACTAATATTATAAATGCGAAAGTAACTCTGTCTGTCTGTCTGTTACTCAATCACGCCTGAACTACTGAACCAATTTTCATGAAATTTGGTATAGATATATTTTGATACCCGAGAAAGGACATAGGATAGGTTTTATCCCGGAAATCCTACGGGAACGGGTTTTTCCCTGAAAACGCGGGCGAAGCCGCGGGCGGAAAGCTAGTATCCATATATTGTTAGTAAAATGGCCTTAAAAAACTATGTTAGTATTATAATTCTATTTAATATTAAAAACCTATGTAATAGAATGTATGTTTAATTTTCTTGTTTCTTTATACCTAATATAACCTATATTAGGTTACAGGCAAATCAATTCTCAAAGGACAGTCTATTATTAGAACGAACAATGTTAATTTATCACAAACTATTATCACTTATTTCGATACTATTGTGAAATCTGTTTCAATTGCAAGTAATAATTATATTAACAAGAATGGTTTTGCATATTATCTCTCCTTATTCATCTTGGTATTAAGGAATTATACCTATCTATTCCTTAATACTTCCTACGTAGACGTTATTGTATTGAATTGTGTTACTAATTTTGCATTTGCATTTAAATTGTGATGAAATTATGGAGACTATGGAGAGCAATGTTAGGACATTTCCCATTAAAAGCGCATTCAATTTTCTAAATGTGCATTTTTTTCTGGACAATTTTCACACACGGCACGATCTGATCCCATACTAAGCTTTCGCTTGTGTTATGGATACCAATGGCTGATAAACATACTTAAACAATAAACATTTTTTTAAATAAATTACTTATATAGATAACTAGCGGTCCGCCCCGGCTTCGCCCGTGGTACATGTTTACGTTTTCTCTACATAAGAACCATCCTCGTACTTCAAGGAATATAATAAAAAAAGAATTATCGAAATCGGTTCAGCCGTTCTCGAGTTATGCGCTTACCAACACATTTTGCGATTCATTTTTATATATAAGAAGATTAACACCCAGACACAGAGCAAACATCTATGTTCATCACACAATTATTAATTCATTCAATCATTCGGTTTTGGGAATATTAGTTAAAACAGCATATTGAAAATGAAAAATGAAAATGAAAAATTATTTATTTCAGCAAAAACACAGTATGTAACAAAACAAAATTTAACAACATCATATTTTGCTGTCACTTATTATACAATATAATTATTAACTGTAGCTCCCACACTAAGAGAACTTGTGTCGTGGGAGCTGGTACGATTATAAAGAATGGATTTGCTCGTGGTACCGTAATTGTTGATTAAAAAGATTTAAAATAACTAATTTAAATATAAGATATGAATTGAGTACAACTAATGAACTAAATTTAAAAAATAAATATAAATAAATAGATACCTAACTATATAAATAAATAAAATAAGTTAAATAAGTACATAAATTAAAGTTAAAATAAATAAAATTATATGATACATATACAATATAATGTAAATAAACAATAATTTATATTAATTTAATGTATTGAGACAAGAAGCTTTTCTGTTTGTGTGTAATTTAATGATTTTAAATAGCATGTAATAACTTTTTTAGCTTTAAAAATAGAAAAACTCTTAATGTTACATTTTAAATTTATTTTATTATATATAAAGATGCCAATGTATGGGTTCATGCGCTTAGCGAATGTTGAGTGTGTAGTTATGTTTGGAATTTTGAAGACACGCTTTTTTACAAGATCTTTGTAATCAACTAAATTTAAGATAGATTTATTGCTAGAGAAAGATAGACAATACGTGATCTTGATTAGATACGTGAACGTGATTGATTTAAAATAAGTCTTTTTAAAATTATAAATTTACTAGCGGTCCGCCCCGGCTTCGCCCGTGGTACATATTTACGTTTTCTCTACATAAAAACCATCCTCGTACTTCAAGGAATATATTAAAAAAAGAATTATCGAAATCGGTTCAGCCGTTCTCGAGTTATGCGCTTACCAACACATTTTGCGATTCATTTTTATATATAAGAAGATAAAGTATATAAATTTATAAAGAATAGAAAAAAATCGATCACGAGGCGGGACTCGAACCCGCATCCTTTCGCGCCATTCCGGGGCGGATGCCTGACCAACTCAGCCACTCGTGACCCGCCAGAGCAATCGAATTTATTCTATTCTTTCAGTTTTATGTGTCTGAAGGGACACACCGCAATTTAAAATTAATTTAAATATCTGCATGCTGCTAAACAGAAAAAAAGAGCATGTGTGCCGAGCACACGTGTCAGAAGTGAAACTTCTTTGGCAAGATTCAAAGATACCAAAATCGTAGCCTTTCTCCATAGTGACGGGACGGTATTGCCATGACGTGACCTTGAAATTTGAAATTTTGAAATTTTTCTCAACGCACCTAAAGAAGTTTCAAAAATAAACATAGATACATATTACAATATCCTATCCTACTAATATTATTAATGCGAAAGTTTGTAAGGATGAATGTATGTGTATGTAGGTTTGTTACTCTTTCACGCATATACTACAGAACCGATTACAATGAAATTTAGCACACATATAGAGGGTAACTTGGATTAACATATAGGATAGGTTTTATCCCGGAAATCCCACTGGAACGGGAACTATGCGGGTTTTTCTTTGAAAACGCGGGCGAAGTCGCGGGCGGAAAGCTAGTACGTATTACAATTTACAATATACTAATCGTGCATCGTAATCAGATAGATTACACATAGACGTCAACAGCCTTATAATTATTTGTCTACCGATCACAAAATGATTATGTGAAACCAGTAGCGAATTTGTGTCAATTATCGATGGAAAATAAAGTTGTTTTTGTTTTAATTAACGATTAACACCGCGTAGATTGAGCCGCTGATATTTTCTGTGTTTTAGAAGTAATTGATACTAATTTTGATGTAGATAATCGTTGGTACCAGCATACTATTAAAAGTTATATACTATGGTACTAGTCGATGTTTATTTGAAAGGCTTAAAATGTGTCTTTATTTTTCCTTTAGTAATTTGCATATTATGTTGTCGGTTAGAAATTTATTAATTTGTTTTTTTTTGAAAAATGTTTATAGTGGTTGTCGATAATAATTTAAGTTGTGAAACATGTTTTTAGCCTTTATTGATTAATGTTCAGTTTCATTGTGATAATATTAAAAAGTGCTATTAATATTATGTTTGTGTCCACTTTATCTTATTTTCTATTCCAAATCATGAAAGAATGAAGCGATATAAATAAATATTTTACAATATGTAAGTCATCAGAATTTTAAAAATAAGATTCTACCGTTTTCTTCTACATAAAGAAAAGAAAGTTGTGTTATTCACACCACTTATAAGAGAACGGCTGAAAATTATTTTAATAAAAAATAAGAGGTAGTTTAAATGATTGTAAATAAAAAGATTTGTTTAAAACGATCTAAATTCTCAACATTGATATAAATTAATAATTTTTATAATAACATGCAAAGTATAGAGTCAATGTAGTTAATGACATAATTAAGTAACTCTACATAAATATAAATAATTAAATAAAATGCATGCCTTCTAAATGACTCATAGGACAAGTTTGCAAATGAAGCGAAAATGGGTTTATCCTTTTTATTCTGTCTTGAAAATGAATGGAGTAGTAGTAGGTAGTTATGTAAGCGTGGATAAGTCACGAGCGAAAGCGATTTTTTTAATATTACATAATTGAGACGCAATAATAGCGTGTTGAAACAATGTACCAAACTTTGTTTTTATATAGCTGAATGAAGACGTGTCTTTTCGAATTAAAGATTATAATATAATATGAGGCACCTTTGTAATATGTTTTTTTTTATTCCAGATACGCCAGTCCATCGAATCGTCTGAGCCTGCTGCAAGCGAAAACTTTTTTGATGACGTGCGACATTGTTGAAACCTTCAAGTTTACTTCTAATATATTTAAATGTGAACACACATGAGTCCCAGTCCTCGAGTCAAAATTATATGCCCTGCTCTACCGAATGTGAAGTTAAATAAAACAAGAACTAGGATTTGCATCTTTTATATTTTAGATGCAGCAATAAAGTTACGATAAATAAATAAATATTTCAAGATATTTTTCACACACGGCACGATGTTATGATCCCCTACCTACGTTTTTCGCTTGTGTTAAGGAAACCAAAAGGATGATAATGGATGATAAATAATTTATGATATATTCTTATATTGATAATTTATTAGCTCCCAGACACAAAGCAAACATGAATGAATGAATGAATGAATGAATGAATGAAAGCTTTATTGTACACACCAAAATAATGAAATAACATTAAGTAAAATATACATCAAATTGCACAATAGGCGACCTTATGGCTACAGAGCCATCTCTTCCAGGTAACCCAACCAAGGAAAACAGTAACAAAGAAAGAATACAAGTAGGTGGTGCATACCAAAACAATATATATAATAATAATATAGTAATACTAAGAAAGTAGGAATATAAATAATACATAATTTACAACAATAAAGAAAATAATATATAATATATAATAAAATAAATAAATACAGATAAGAGAAAGAATATATAAAGTCATCACTTAATTAAGGACATGTGGTAATCAAAGAGCATGTTTTTGAAAACATCAATGGATCTAGCTTTGCGTATGGCTATTGGTAATTGATTCCATAGTCTAATAGCTTTGACAGTGAATGAGGTGTTAACAAATTTTGTTTTATGTATAGGTACATTAAGGAGGCAAGTATCGTTCGATCTCAAATTCAACCCATGATTACGAGCGTATTCAAAATTATTTTTTAAATAGGGCGGGGTTCTGGGATCGAATAAAATTCCAAACAATAGATGCAGCACATGAGCATCCCGGCGATATCTGATAGGCAGCCATTTCAGCCTGTGACGATAAGCGGAGACGTGGTCAAACTTGCGCAATCCAAAGATAAAACGGATGCACAAGTTCTGAAATCGCTCAAGCTTGTCAAGCTGGATTCCAGTTAGGTCACAGAAACTGACATCAGCGTAGTCGAGGATGGGAAGAAGGAGTGATCAAACATCTATGTTCATCACAAAAATATTAGCCCCGAGTGGGAATCGAAGCCACGACCTCCGGTTTCGAAGGCAGGGTCGCTACTCGCTACCAACAAAGCCAACCAGTCCGACGTTGGGCATAATATTATATTAAAATCGCTACCGCCCATCCCAAAGACCACGCAATAATAAGTATTCTGTCATCACATAGATCAGGTTGGTGGTATGCAGGTTGTTGCACTCTCATTTGGAAATACGCGACATTTTAACTCCACTATAGACAAATTATTAGCTTTACTGTTGTAGTCTTGGAAAGCCTTTATCGTGCGAAATATACGTTAAAAGCTCTGCGTGGAATTATATTCGCGTTTCTGTTATAATTTTAATGGCGTTTGTGAATTAATTTGTGATTTTTGGAAATACAAATTTCTGTTTACTTTTAATTTTAGTACATATCTACCTGTTGATTGAATTAAAATATTTTCTATGTAATATTTTTTAACTCTAATTACTATTACGGTTTACGGTTGAAATATCTGAGAGTCTACATCAAAGTTTAATCTTTCTCTTTTAGAAGATCTATTTTTGGCAATTCTTGTTGCTCCTGACTATTGACAAACTATAATATTTTCTTACAATAATACTCTTTTACCAATAATTTCCTTTCTTAATAATATTATAGTCACTGACAATCAACTGTAGGTAAACTTTTATAAGGGCCGATTTTTCAATGCTTGGATAAAACTTATTCGTCGAATAATGTATAAAACTACCATTTTAAAAAAGTATTCTATTTGCCCGTATTTAACAGTTTACGTGACATTTTAATATTATCGTGTAATACTTTATTGGACGGATAAGTTTTATCCAAGCATTGAAAAATCGGCCCTAAAACTACTTTAATTTAATCTTATCCATTCAAATACACAGGGAATTGTTATCAATTATATAAAACCAGACTATCACTTAAAATTTATATTTACAGGCATTATTATACCTAGGCAGTGGAGTTTAAATGCAAGAAGACGTAGAATTTAGATTGCATTATATCTAACACTAAATACCGTAGCAGTAATTTGTTACACGCATTTTGTAACATCTTGATTACACTGTCCTTTATGGTATTTTTAATTGAGAAATATTTAATTTGTCTTGTATTTTAATGGGTCGTTTAAAAATGACTTGTTATTTCTATGACAGGTGTGTAAACGAGCATGTTTTTATATCGTGATTTATTATGACGAAACTAATGAGGTTGAATTGAGATAGTAAGCTTGATGCTGTTATGATACGATACTTTATTTTTAAGTTTAAAAAAATATTTCATTATTATTGTTTTAAAGCTTCATATGTATAACTTTTTAGAAGCTGTGTGTAAAATATAAAATGAAATAAGTTTGATTAATTATTGCTAGTATTATACGTATATACATAATTCATTTCAGTGCATTATTTGGTGGCTCGGTGGTTAGAAGAAGGCGCAGACGACCTTTATCTCTTATGAGTGATCTTTTCTAGGCAACTTGAATAAATTGATTTTTTTTCAAATTATTATTTAATCCATAATATCTAAAAACAATAATGAGTGTAAAATCCACCTTTAGTCTTGTTATTAATGATCGCAGTTAGTCTCAAATTACGACTCTTATCTTTCCATCGTTGCACTCAATACAATATATTACACTAGCTTTCCACCCGCAGCTTCGCCCGCGCAGGCAAAGAAAAACCCGCATAGTTCCCGTTCCCGTGGGATTTCCGGGATAAAACCTATCCTTTTTCCCGGGATAAAAAGTAGCCTATGTCCTTTCTCGGGTATCAAAATATCTCTATACCAAATTTTATGCAAATTGGTTCAGTAGTTAAGGCGTGATTGAGTAACAGACAGACAGACAGAGTTACTTTCGCATTTATAATATTAGTATGAATTATACACTACAGTACAGTTATCAGCAAAAAGCTGAACAAAGACAATCGAACATTATATTACATATAATTCCTTTAGTCGCTATAAACATATTAATATGTATTAACATCGCCTGACTGAAGACAATACAACACGGTCGAATTTTTAAAAGCATTCAATCATGCGGCAGCGCAAAGGGCTATCTCGGTTACTCACGAAACCAATCAACGGGAGCACGGAATGATAAATAAAAGGTTCTGTGTGGATTTAGCATTAAGGCAACATTGTTTATTTGGAAATTTAATACTTAAATGTTATAAAATCAGTCATATGGTATGTAAATTAAAAAAGGATATAATGTGCAACTGAACGTGTTAATTGAATAAATAAAAAATATTTTTGTCCAATAGTTTATTATGTAAATGGGTATTTATTTATTGGTTGTGGAAGTGTTGTGACTGCATCTTAGAAACGCTTGAGATTTTCTCTTAAATTATTACACTACTGAAATTAAAATATATTCTAACTATTTTCAATATCAATTTTAAACAATATTTTAGAAATAACATACCGCAATAAACTATAATATACCTTAAACCTTTTATGAATGTTTCAAAGCTTACGCTTGCGAGAGCTTGAGCATGAAACTAATTCTGCCGGTTTCAATGGAAATCTTTATACATAAAATCGACGCAATTACCGTGTCGTTCGTTGAAAAACATTGTAAACCGTTTTCCGGCAACGCTCCTGTAAATACCCAATGATTTAAATGGATAATATCGTAAATATCTCTATCAGCACTAATGGTACGATCGAATACGCGAACAAATCAGTATCTAAGCACCTTGCTATATCTTACGTTATCGTACATTCAGGTAGGAAAGTGTTAAATAGCAGTGATTATTTTGATTGCGTCCGGTGGCCGTGTACTACGGAATCTTGTATGCTTTAATTGCTTCAAGCCGAGATCCGTCGAGGCGATTACAAGTCAGCGGACCATTAGTATCTGACTTACTTGCTGAAATGCCCTTTTGTCTCTGTACGTTTTTGTTTCACTTTTTTGTGCGCGCTAAAACGAGACGCGTGTATAGATTTGTTATTGTCACGCTCTTGTATTTTTTATGCGACTGTACATATTGTATTTTGATCGTCGTGGGATTGTCGTGGCTCAGGTGACAGGTTATTTTCTTTGCGTATTATTGATTGTCCCGTTCGTATGTATGAATGCAGCGGATGCTGTTAAATAAAGATTGTTTTAGTAATAAATATAGAAAAATAGTTACTGTTATGTGTGTTGTTTATTAACAAACATAAAATATGTACTTGTCTTGGAAGAATAGAAAATTCTTTTACGTGAGAAATAGAAAGATAACAAAAATGTGTAATTTGTTTTGTAATTAGAATTTCACGTGGGTAATATAATATTTCATTACACATTTGTGATAGGGTAGTTGTAAGGTGGCAATCTAGCACGTCATACGAATCTTAAAATACCCAAGAAACAAAACAATTTAATTTTAAAACACATTTAATTCAATTAAATACCTACACAACAAAGGATAACAATATTTTAATTTTGTTATTAATAAGTTATAAAATTATCATTCAAACAACCCCAAATAAAGAAGTTAACACCTAATCCACAAAAACCAACGAAACGTAAAGTATCAAAAACGTAGGTATACCGCTATCCAAACACACAAAAATCTTGAGTACAAAGGCCATAACGAGCGCAGGGAGAGGAACTAGGGTCGGATGTGATCCCCTCTTCCTTGGGAACTGGGCAATAGAGACAATGGGAGCAAATTACGATGTCAATTGGGCTTGGAACTTGATCCCCCATTGTTTCCGCACGTGGTCATAGTTGGATTGAACCGTTTTGGTCGTTTAACCAATTTATTTTAGGAGAATTTTATTGACTACCTACGTACATGTATCGAATACTCTAAAAGGTATAAGATCTTTCATCTGCTTTTATATTAATATGTATGTATAAACGTTGTAAATGAGAGAATAGCAGACCAATTTTCTTAGCTCAATAAAAAAATGACATGCTATTCAGTGTTTCAAATAAATTCTTATAATGTAATGTCAGTCTTAAATTGCCTCATATTAAACATTATTTGTTCTGAGTTTTACACAATGATTGGTGCCAAATCGGCTCAAGCAAAATAACATTAGCAGGAACGCACCAGGTTTACAGAATGCTTGTCGCATATTCGAATCTAGCGTTTACTAGCTATTAAAATAGCGTTCACTAAAATATTTGTCGTGGTCTTGTACAGATAATGTTCCCAGCGATTTAAACACAAGCATTCGAATAGAAATGTTAACGGCAATTACGTATCATTAGCGTACTATGGTTTGCTATGTACCTTTGTAGGTATAAAAGTTAATGTGAAAGATATTTCAATAAAGGAATATAATATACATCACGATTTCTTAAATTTGCACAGCTGTAAGAAACGCATTGTCAACGTAGTGGAGTACGAGTGAATATAACTTACACTGCAGTTGGAATAGAAGATGATATAGATAAGATGACAGTGTGAATTTGCTAGAAGAAATATACTGGATGATTATATGATAAGAATGGAAAATTTTGCCGCGTTATAACTTACCTGGTAGACGGTGCTTATAGATATTATACCCCCTACTTCATAACTGTGCACATCGTGAGGAAAAGTCAGACAAACTTATAACTATTATTATTCTTGATTAACTTCCTTTTCACTTTATATCCACAAATCTGTTACTTAAAGCAATTCAATTCAGAAAATTAAATTTTCCATTCATATAACTGTAAAATTATTATAAGAGACGCTAACTATAGATATAAAGTCAGCTACATGGCTTTCTAAACGGAAACTTCATTGGTTTATATTGAATAGCGGACGTCACGATCTATCATAGCGGCGTTTCCTTGAGTGTCATCTTAACAAGCATATTGGAGCGATTTTCTCAATGATGCATGGTTCTTAGATGCGATGGAGACGCGTGATTCATGTATGTAGTTTCCATGAGTCATACGACCACCGTGTTAAAAGTTAAATCGATTAAGCAGTTTAGCAAGTCCAGTGGGGACGTTTTATGACTCTACATACAAAGTAAGTCTTTTATAAGACTAGAAATGAACATAAGTAGTCTCATTAGAAATGTTGTAAACATGATCATCACAATGGGATAACAACCTTGGTAAAATTTTAAATATTATCAACACTGCAGAATGCTTTCTCTACTATTTGTAATAATGACAAAAAAAGTCAAAGTCAAGTCATTTATTCGCATAAAAAAAAACTAAATATGAAGTATCAAATCTGTTCAATCCATCTATAAACATAATTAGGTGTGATCGCTCGCCAATTCGCTCGCATCAACGCGGACTTATTTGTTGCTATGATTGTTCTATGACAGTGGATCAGTGCAATATCCTGGAGTTGGGATTAACAATAAATGTTACGGAGTATAATATGTTTAGTTATAAGATTCTTAATACTACACATACATATATTATTTTTACGATGGCTGACTGACTGATGATGACTGTATTACGATTAATGTTTACAAGAACCTTTTAACTATTTTATGTAAAAGCGTGCTTAAAAAAGTGAAGTCCCATGTCCCCAAGTGGGCTATAAGGGGCAGATGCATTATACATCTGTTTCACTGATCGATTTTCTTTAGGGACAAGTAGGTGATCAGCCTTCTGTGTCCTAAAAGACCAAGATATTTTTTTTTCTTCGTCTCCACCGGGACTGGAACCCAGCACCCCTTTGTGCTACGCACACGCGTCAACCACTGTACCAAGGAGGCGGTCTAAGGTCTAGAGTCTTAAGTCTAAAAGCGTGCTTAATGGTAAGATATTATAACCGTCCCCATGAACATTTGCAAATGTAGCGCATCTGCAAATACGTTGATGAAAGAATTGATAGGATTAAGGAATAGACTGAGAAGAATGACCGTTATGAAATGGAAAGTGAAATTTTATCGAAAAATTAATTTTCCGCATACTATAATTATTGTTCATAATAACCGAATATTATGCTTTAGCGGTTAGCCATGATTGGAGCTGCCTCAGAGCAATTGTATCGTTCAGTTTTAGCTTTGAAATAGACTAGAGTACCGTAAATAGTGCGCTAGTTTAATCAAATATAATTACATATTGTATATCCTATTAAATATGTTTTCCAGTTTTACTACAATATAAAGCACCCGGAAATAATGCATTATACACCTCAATTAAAGAGAAAATAGCAGACGACGTATAAGAGGCCATTACTCTTATGAATAATTAAAATACCACTCCCGTTTAAATCTTAGAATAGAATAAGCAATTATTGCATAATCAAGGAATATAAAAAACGACAAGTTCTATACATAATAGTCTAAGCTAGATGTTGTCCAAGTGATGGACTTAAAGCTAGATATAGTTTCTCATATCGAAAGAATTGGCGAGCTAGTGTGGAATCACTATCTGTGCCACACGGTTTCGACCGCATTGCTCCGCTCCTGTTGGTCTTAGGCTGATGATAATTATATAACCTACCTTCCTCGATAAATGGGCTATCTAACACTGAAAGAATTTTTTCAAATCGGACTAGTAGTTCCTGAGATTAGCGCGTTCAAACAAACAAACACACTCTTCAGCTTTGTATATTAGTATAGTATAGATTACCATAGAGAATAAATAGGTCTTCTCAATTTGTACATTGGGAATAGAAGACAAAGCACAAGGCATTATTTAATAACACAGAAGAGGTAGATACTTATTTATTTAATTACATAATAAATTTCTATTTTGTTTTATATTTGACAGAATTCTTATCAATGGTAATGCTAAAATCAATTGCTATTTCTTTTCCTTATAATTATGCTCACTATACTCAAATCTGTACAAATGCGAACTTTTCACTCATATCCAGAAATATTTAAATATTTGATCGACAATATTATACTTCGAATTAATAATAAATTTCGAATACATAATATAACCCGTTTTATTTTCTTCTTTTAAAAAATAATAAGCCTGAAAGAGTCGTCGTGTGACACGTCATAGTTTCCAACTCACACCAACCCATACTTTAAGTACAGGATATAAAGTAGTTATCTAACGTCATTATAATCCGGGATTATGTTTTCTAGATCCAGTTTAAGCCCATCGAGATATATTACTAGAGGGGTTATTCCAAACAAAAACATTGCGCGCGGCCGATGTGGTGGGGTACGTGTGGAACGAGCGAGGCGTGGCTTCAAGTTCAAAGATTAAGCAATGCGTGCAGATGCGACACATTGTGCAATCTGTTTACTCGGTACTATCTGGTGGTACTGATACTAGGGAATTAATAAAACGAGGATTTTATATTAAACTATGTATTTTAATTTCCTTTAAATAATAACAATTTATTAAGCTTTTGTCGTTTTGTGTAGTAATCAATAGTTTTATCAGTTTTTGCTTCATGATGTAATTTAAATGGATACGATGATTCAATGTTGATGGCGTTTACGTATAAGAAACTCACATTTTGAAAAATCTCACGCGAGATTCGAGGATGGGGGAGGGGTTGAATAAATTCTCACGACATCTCACCAGGGGGGGAGGGAGGTGCAGAAAATTTTAAAAAACACCTCACGTAATTTATGGACGCCCCCTTACTCGATCACAATTTTTGTAACTTTACTATAAACGGAACTACATTTAAAAATATACTTTATTTATTGAGTTATAAGGTTGCTTCCATTCTGTTTATTTACATTCTCAAAAACATCAATCGCTGCAGAGGTGGCTTGCGACAAAGGCGGCTTGTGTCAAAGGCCTCGGCGATATCATTTAAGAACATAATATTATGTACTTTAGGCAAACTTGTTATAAGATCTATTTTACTTTCTTATTAGTCCATTTGACAAGGATATTGGGTAAGATACCTATTGGAATAATTTTATTATTATGTATGTACTTATTAAATCCGCGAATAAAAAAAATTTTTAGTCGTGAATATAGAAATTGGGTCGCATTTTTTTAATCCGCGAATAGT
>CAJQZN010040194.1:2468-23180 GCA_907164685.1 Colias eurytheme
ATAGCTACCCCAAAAACCATGAAAATGACACCCATGACGAAAAGATGGCAAATTTTCGTCGGCGCCATTTTGGATTTAAGTTTTGTCAAATTGCTTTACCCCACCAATCCGTTCAACAACCCATAAAAAAAGAGGATCTCAGTCAACATAATTTTTAAAACATAATTTTAAATTACAAATAACTGGAATATGAAACTTATACAGTTTACTCTTATAAAGTATCAAATATTTCAAATCACGAAAACGACAGTATACGCACAATAATCTTTTTCTAATTCGTTTTTATTTTTGGGACGAGGAGCGATACACCCGTCCTTCCAAGAGCGCTTCTGAGCGCGGTCTGACGACCCGCGAGAGCAAAATGTATGAAGAAATCGACAAGTATTTTTAATTTAGCTTATAATTGAAATAAAATTTTGTTTTAGATACAAAAAAATTATCACAATCTATAAAGGACTATATATCCCTCAATAATTTATAGGTAAGAAGATAGATTAGGCTTTTAATTTTCTTAAAAGTGTACCGGTTTAGACCCCATTTTTTTGCATTTTATGCGATCATTGTGCTGGGAAAATCGTATTTCAGTGACAATTTTGTATGACGTCGTACAATTTTTATAAGATGATCGTAGAACTGAATATATTATCTTTAAATTAAGATATTACTTTGTTCTCACGTGTAAGTGCTTTGAGTTAAAATTGTACCGTAAAATAGCGGTTTTTGTTAAAAAACTGTTATAGCACCCTTAAAAGCAATTCTTGTTATTGAAATAACAGAAACATGAGCCGTCCAAATTTTGTGGGTTTATCCCTAAAGTCTTTTTGTCATACAATAAATTTAATATGTATTTAGCAATTCTTAAAATAATTGCTAAATGATCAAAGCATTTTACAGCTTACATAATACGGGGAACTTTTTACTGCTTACACAGCGAAAAATGTAGGCTTTTCATTCCACGAGCCGGCCCCTAATGATTCGTTAAGGACACTTGGTTAAATTAAAAATAATTTATTTTTAAAAACCTCTCCTTTTACAGCTGACGGTTTAGTCGCTTTCCCGGCTTTAAATAAACATCCCGTTTTTGTAATTAAACATGAATTTTTGGAAACAAACCACAATTGTTTGTTTTAAAATATACATCACGTGAAAGGGATCTAGCTTGAAAAATACAACGATTTGATCCGCTTAGTGTAGAGATGAAAATTGTTTCTAAATATTACCTATTTAATATTTTTTAATACATTACGTTAAACCAAAATATAAATACAGACAAATTGTAGCTTCATTTATAAAACGGATTTGAATAAAGCTCAAACAAACATTAACCCTATTGTTTTAAAAATCCTCCATCCATAAAATGACAGAACATTATTCGGCAAAAATGTTATCAAATTTAATAGTTCCATTTTCCTTTATAGCTCTAACAAAACATAGTTTTTATGGCCATATGAGCCACACAGTGCAGATAAAATTCAAAACGCCATTACAACTTTTGTTCGCGGCCACAGTAAAAATCATCCTACAATAAAATGCTTACATATTCATGATTGCATGGTCCGTCATTCCCATTCATAAAAATCATAGACGGACGGAGACATCCCTCTTTCAAAACCGCTACGAAATTCAATCACAAAAGGCCCCAGACCTTGAATAATTTAAATGAAAACTAAGTGAATGATTATAGGGCTGCTACGTAATACGATACTTACGAAAAATCCCACAGACATGTATATTTAAATAGACAACGCAAGTACCGCGATCTGTATGAAAACCAAGCGTGTCATATTTTTTGTACTGACCTTGACGCGTTATGACGTCACGAGCGCTTTTTAGTGATGTTAATTTCATTTTACGCTAAATCGATTAGGCCGCCACTCGCGCGGCGATTCTAGTATCGTCCTATCCCATCGAAGTAAATCGAAAGAAATCAGATCAAACTAGATCTATGTCTAAGAGGTAGTCAAATAAATGAATCGTAATCGATTACTAAATCGATTCAAGACAGAAAAATGATAATTACCATAGACAGAGGGATGATAAAATAAAGTTATAAACCTTTTAATATTCTAACAAGTAAACTAATGTGTTTTAGCTTTTTCTTACATATGCCCATTGAGTTACCATGTACTACGTACTAGAGAGGCCATCGAAAGAAAGTAATGAAACTGTCAATCAATCAATCTTTATGTCCCGTTGCATCGATCCATTTTCCTTTTATGTTCGGGTTACTTGGAAAACTGAAAAAACAAACATAGTCTAAGCAATAAGGAGTTTTCTTAAAAAACTCCCAAGATGACACTTTAACTAATGGCGTCCATGTCGTAATATTTATTTTTAGTACCTTTGTATTAAAATACTTAAAAGTTCTAGGTCAAGTCGTATTAAATGACAAAAAAAATCTATGCCTTTTTTTCTGAAAAATTGCTCCTACAAATTATCATTTTTCTGTTCGATTATAAAATCGATTAGAATCGAGAACTGTTGCATCAAATGAACATCACTAACCACAAAATTGGACAGAAAAATGAGAACAGAAAAATGAGAAGACGCTATTCATTGCTTGTTATCATACGACGCGATCTTTACCGTGCCAAGTAAAAGCCGCAATGTATTCCGAATCATTTCGTATGATTTGGTATCCGTGTTTGTCACGATCGTTTTCCACAAATATTCTTTATTTGATTTTAAAATAAATAGTGCATATTCTGATTAGAAAATTACTTACCGGTGGAAGGAAACATCTCTGCTAACTTGGCCACTCACAGCTGTGGAGTTTCTACAGTTTATAACGGCGCAATTCGGCATTTTACTTTATTCAGCTTCACGTCTTTCCTTGGCGAACTGCAAGCGCGGACTGAGTGTAGGCCAGCGTCAAGTAAGTTTCAATAACGTAGTTTGGACACGGGAAGTACATACACTCGCTTAGTCTATCTTGATACATGTCCGTGAAAAATCCTTTTATTTTCTTTGATTTGTGTATATTAATAATAAATGTCCCCATTACAAAGTTTTTTGCTTGAATCGATGTCAATTGTCATTTCCTAATCGGTAGATGTCTACAGAGTAAATACCAATAGAAATAATTTACAGTTTCGTAAATAATTGAAAGCTTGGTTTAGCAAGCAGATCCCGTTAAAGCAAAGAGACAGTACACTAAATTCTCTTCGGAATCAGTTCAAAATCTCAACGCTCGGTCAGTTTACTCAACGAGTCTCTGATGTACCAGTTCCTACTGACCCGAGACTCAACCAAGTTATTTATTCTGTGTGAATGTCGGTTATCCAGCCCGATAGATAATTTCTATGCAAATTGCACTAGCGACCTGTTCACATGATTCTAACAAAAATGTCGATTTCGTAACGTTATCTTTGTTTGGAGTTTTAATGCGTCTTCCGAGCTATAAAATATTTGGTAAGAATAGTTCGGCTTTATGTTAAGCGTTCGTAAATTATGACCGATTCATCTCGTATTTAACGCGCACAAGAGAACAGTTATGTCGCTGTGAAATTTTAAACATTTGGGAACAAGTGTAATAAAATGGCGGAGATTTCTGAACGATTCAATTTTCGAAATTAATTAAAGTTGGTGTAACCGCAAGGGAGCAGCGGACGTTTTTAATTTTCTTCCACGGTCAGCTTATAACAACTGTTCATTGCAAGGTATTATATATAATAGAAGTGCATTAACATTAGTGTATTGTGTATTGTGTAAGTGTGGAAGTGGCGTTATAATGACTTGTGTGGGCGGTTCGCTTTACACTAGTCCGGACATTAGAAAGCAGTTGATTCACAATGTATTGCGAACAAGTTGTACCAACTTGGATATAGACGCACACTTTACACCGTAGATAAGCATTACTTTACTGTAAATCTGTGTTAATTAGACTGTTATGTTTTCATGTACATACCATATATTTGATTTATATTAATAGAAGAACAAATATAATATTGTTGGAACTGTTTATATGTATGGATTTCTGAGAATATTATAAGGGTCGCTTCATGTTGATCCTACTGACATCAGGATATTTGCTGACAAGGATCATAGACGATTTCCAAGAAAATTTACTTAAGGTAAATAAATGTTGATGTAAGATCAAAAGGCGGAAAACATATTTGACATCCAAAATAATAACAAGTATACTTATATAATTTCAATGCAAACGATTTTCCGACAATAACATTTTTCATATAATATGTATAAACGTAAAGTAGAATGTATTTATACTTTCTACTTTACTACTTTACTACATACTTATTTGTATTATTACTGACACTTTCATCAATGATTAAAGTTTAACATGAAAATTTCGACACAAAAGTACAACTTAAAACAAAACAAACCAATTGAGAAATTGTCCCCTGTATAATTTTTTCAAGTAGGGATAATCATGTTATTA
The DNA here is from genome assembly GCA_907164685.1 of Colias eurytheme. Taxonomy (NCBI): domain Eukaryota; kingdom Metazoa; phylum Arthropoda; class Insecta; order Lepidoptera; family Pieridae; genus Colias; species Colias eurytheme. The sequence goes on from CAJQZN010040194.1 coordinate 6,868, forward strand.
AAAGAATAGCAATTCAAATTACTCTAATTCTCTATTAGAATAATCGCAACGATTGCTAACGGAATCATGACATAAATTAAGTACAAGGTAAAATAACATAATAGGTTTATTATGTCGCAGTCGTGCTTTAAATCGTACATATTCTATTCACAATGGGTTAAAATACATTTTAAACTGTATTTCGTAACATTAAGATTGAAATTTATTTGCGTATGTATTTTTGTCCCTAACATTGGGCATTTAACTCTGATTGTAAACCTAATGTTTTAGATGTAAACAATAGTTTATAGTGAACATTGTATTCCACATTTTTACGCTTCAATGTTATGCAAAAATTTAGTTTATATTCAAAAGAAATACAATACAGTTATCTGTAACATAGGAATTGATTTCGATACATTTTAGTATGAAAATGCGGTTACATTTAACACCTATCTAGCCAATTCTGATATAATAATCATCATAGAACGTTTCGTCATTTTTAAGAGCAATTGTTGGAAAATACCATTTGCGAATCTAATAATTGGGTATACTATTAAATAAATGAATGAAAATACTTTATTTGCACCATAACAAGGAAACAATACGAAAAAACACATACCTATAAAACAAACATTTACAAAAAGGCGGCTTTATCGCTAAAGCAGCTTCCAGGTTCCAACCTTTAGTCGATACTATTTTATAAGCATCAAACATAAAATATAATATATAGACACTAGATATAGCTTTACAAACATAGCACCCAGACAATAATCGAACCATGCTATACGAGTTTTATGTTCTATTTTACGACTGGAACACTCATCGATCAGCTGACCGGATAATGGCCGAAACCGTAAAGTACGCTTGAAATAAAAATGTCACAATATACTTATTATATGGTTTTATTAGAACACTATAAAGATCTGTATAACACTGATATATCCTAATCTGGGCGTATTTCCTTATAAAAAGAAGGTGAGTCTGTTTATTTAATCGAAAACTTCTGAAACACCCATTGAGTTTTGAAACGATTTTCACTATCGTGTATATATTCCCAGAAATTTTACCTTTGTAATGTTTACTAAAAGTTCCAGTCCTTTCTTGGCAAAATGCAGTACACCTGTGCAAATCGAATTTAAAATGTAACGACACATCTGGATCTTTATCAAGTATACTAGCATTCCCTAAATAAGCTTTCTGTCGAGAATTTAGTCAGGTCAAAGGACCTTAACTGCAAGCAATTACACCATAACTAACCAACAAATAGACGCATTAAACAACATCCTCCTGCAGAATTTGTTTCGTAATTTTAAATTCCTTTCTTCGTGCGCCTCGCCAGCAAACCCATTTTATCTAAATCACTGTTCTATCTAAGGCGATGTAGCGTGTACTGCATTTATTATGCTTACGATAATCTAATATGGAAATACAGGTTTCACAACTGGTTAAGCCACTAACTTATTGAGCGACTTACATTTTCTATTGATCTCGGGAAACCGCGTTAACTCGTTGGTTTAGTACTTTTGTATGACTCACGTACAGTAACTGTTGGCTAAGCTTTTAGAGAGAAATTAACACGCCTCTAATAATGCTTTTTCGTGTCAGTACTTAACACCTCTTTGTCGTATCGAATCTCTCCTTTTGTTGTTTTGGCGATGAACGAATTCATAGATGGATTATGATTTATGATTCACTGGATTAAAAAAAACATACCTATAAATAATGTAGAGAAACTTTCCTTTTGTCCTGCCTCTATCAATGTTTAGGACTTTAATAAATTAGATTAACTGAAATTAAAATCCTTCATTGTATGTACTTATATCGAAAATAAGAAACGAATAGATATGTCATGTTTGTGTCGCATTATTATTGTCGAAGTAGTATGACGAATAGCATCTATAATAGCACCTACCTACAATAAAAAATAGCTTCAAGTATAAAATACAGGCCACCTTCGGTATAAAACCCTACCGACAGTCGACACTCATATAGAAGATGATAATGTATTTATTATATGTACCTAATATAACATTATGATGCCATTAACACTTATCATTTACGCATCGTCGTAGCTTCGTGTCAGTTTGCCCTCATTCCCATCACGCACGTGAAATTAAATAACAATTATTATTTTATTCCAAACAAACCAGAGTTACACCGTGAAGGCAGTTAAATAAATTAAAAGGATAGATATATGCACAGAAATACAAACATTTTAAACATTATTAGGTATTGCGTATTTTCATAATTGCAAATCAATATATATTGTTGCAAATACAAACGGGTAAGTACTTCATATCGTTTTATTAATTTGTGCATATAATGAAAAACTAATAGCTCCTTGTGATTAACTCTTGTCTCAAAGATTTACTTCCAAAATAGTTAAACAAATTACTTGAACAAGGAAAACGCGCGCACTAATGCGCAGTCATTTTCATAGATTCGCACCAAAACAAACAAGATTACGATCAAGGAGTTCCAAGTTATTGCTTCGCTTGTTACTTTATGTTTAAAATTATGTACGTGACCGGATTACCCGAAGTTTCATAATGCTATAACTTCGTACTCTCTCTTTCTACCTCTGTTATCTACGGATGTATACATTCCGTAACTTTCTTTATTAATGGGGATACGGGCGCAGTAATAAACCTACTTAACTGTTATTAAGAGTGAAAATTGCGTATGTATTTTGAGTTACAAACAATCGGTATGGTATTCGCTTCCGTGAAGACACGCCAAGATATTTTGAGTGAGGTTAATTAGCCGTGTAAAACAATAATAAAATGCCATCGTTATAGATAGAAAATGCTACATCAAATCAGATATTCGAATTCGTGAATCGCGTATTTATATCCATACATTTAAAATATATAATAATTGGAGGTAACATTAATAAATAAATAATATAATTATTATTATAATGTCGTGCAAAACAGATGGCTACAGTTTGAACAGTATGAACAAGTTAATGTTTTATTAGTAACAAATAAGACAAATCCACGAGTTGAATATAAACAGAGAATAACATAAAATTATTCAAGGATCGAATAAATGATAACACTTATTTCAAATAAACAGCATACTTGTACAAAGTACCTGCACAACGTTTAACATCTGACAATCATATGCGTATAGAATCATATAGCACAGATATTGTAGCGAGTCGCAATCACTGTGATCACATTATGAACGACAAGGCAATGGGTTCATCAATTCTCTTTATAGGCACTTTTCTTCGCCGTCCCCACTATCTGGAGTCGGGAGAAACGTTAAATTTTACGAGCCTGACTCATTTGAGACGAGCTATATTGTTAGTCATTTTCGATGATAAAATCCCATGGCGATATTTTCGAATCGATTTTGTTTTAACGCAATTATGACGATAAAAAATATCTTATCGCTATCAACATGTACCTATAATAGAACACATCATCATAAACTTAAGACTTAAAATCATTATAATCATCAATGTAACTTTTAAAAATACAGAAAGCATTAATCTTGTTTATCCATGTTTAACTAATATGATCAACGTTCAATACACGTCTTACGAAAAGCCCCAAATACAAAATAAATTGAAATACAGTAGCGAAATATCTTTGAAGTATTCTGGAAGTGTTTCGGGAATGATAATCTCAAAAGCTTCCAGAATTACAACCGTAAGACCGACACCTAATCTTTTATCTCGAAACTCACAATCAGAGAGCAAGATGAACAAAGGATTAGGCTAAATTTAAGGGCTGTAATGATTTAAGGGCGCGGTTAGGTTCTGCCGCAAAGTTTTATCTGGAGCGCACTGAACGCGCCTTAACGGTAATCCTTATTAATTAGTACGAGATGTGGCCTCAGACATTACGTAAACTCGCTACAGACCGACAACTGGCCAGCGAACTAAAATGGACCTTTCGCACACACAGCAAATGTTATATACAGATACATATATGTAGCTACAGTTTGCGCTCTAGTTGCCAACACTGAAATTGTTACTAAGGTTGTGCTCACATGGTGAATATATTATGTGAATCTATACGCTTGGTGATTATACATATTCAACGTTTTCAAAATTAAATTATCGAAGTACTTAATCTGCTTTTTGTATACGAATTAAGTTAAAAACGTACACAGCAACGTGCAGGTAGATGCCATTTTTTATAATCACGATGAATTTGAAATGAGATTGTTCTTAAAGTAATTCATTCGTTTAATTTTCTGAATTTTCCTCGTATTTTATATAGAGTTTTTGAGAATTGAGCATCGAAAAGTGCTCACGAATTAATATTTGATTTCTCAGAATCTATCTAATTAATCTACCTTAGTAAACGGCCGATAAACAATGTGGGCGTAGTTAACGTCATAATAGCAAAAATAATATCTTTAAAAATAACTGTAAAAGCCTTTTTCTCGGTAAAAATCAAGTAAACAAAAAAGAGTCTATACAAACGTCTTTCCAGTACCACAATTTAATTAGTAAGGTGATAGAAACTTCCATCAAATGCAGGTTCGTTAGTCTAACAATATTAAAAATTCATCATGGCGCCAGAGGGAGGTATGAGAACTAGCCAGTACCGACTGCCGCTTCCAGCAACGCTTAGCTAAAAGTAAATAATGCTGGTCCCTGTGACGTAATGATGGAAAAAAACAGACATCACTGATGTGAATTCCTCGAGAAATTGTCGAGAGAGCCGTAATTGGACGGCCGGGGAATGTCGCATGCCTCGCGAACTTTTTATATTACGGCCCGGTAAATTGTAATGATGAATCGCGATCTTGGGACGACAACCGCTTTCCACTTGTAAACTATGAAGTATTACCTATTTATTGTGTGCTATTACTCGGTACATATCCGCGGTAGAGATGATTGTATCCACGTGTAGTTTTGTAGTACTGCGTATGATGGAACAAGAATGCATTTGAAATTGAAATAACAATTTCTAAGGAAATATTCTAGAACTTCTCTACAATTAATCGTGGACTTAAGTAAATAAAACAACCTTCATTTAATAGATACTATATTTATTCATTCGAGAAATACACAAGTTAGACCGGGAGATACTGACACAAAATTTCGAGTCATTTGTAACAGGATGGCGGTTCTACAGGGTTCTTAGTACGCAATGACAAAAAGAAAAATGATGGTGTGAACGCTGGTACGGGCGGCTTAGTCGCGTGGGCGTTAGTCGAACTCGTCGGAAAATAGCGAAAGTCAAACGATTTGTAACAGTATGGCACTTATTTTTCCTGTAAGTTTGAGGATCAACGAATATAAATACAAAATTTCAAAGATCTAGGTGTTGGAAATCTTCACTTATGTAAATTAATAATAAATTTATTTTTCAAGTATGACAGCACTTTTTCCCCCTACTAGAAGTATGGCAAATATAATAATGGTCACATTTTATCAAATACTCTCCAAAAAGCCAAATGCAATACTGGTACAAAAAGATAGGCGAAATAAAAAATTTTTTCAGATTTTCGGCGGTATGGCGACCATTTGGAATCGTCCGAAAAGTATGGCATGGCGATTTTCGTAAATGGCTGCACGACGATGGTTACCTGTGCAAAAGTTAGCTTGGTACAAATGGTTGAATAATTGTTTTTTTTAAATCAACACATTCGCGTCGGTATGGCGGGCTGTAAGTCACCGGAAAAGTATGGCATGACACTACCGCCTACTTCTTTTTTATGGGCTATCGGTAAATTCTAAAATTTTTGTGTTACAAATCGTTTGACTTTCGCTATTTTTCCGACGAGTTCGACTAACGCCCACGCGACTTACCCACCGGTACCAGCGTTCACACCATCATTTTTCTTTTTGTCATTGCGTACTAAGACCCCTGTAGAACCGCCATCCTGTTACAAATGACTCGAAATTTTGTGTCAGTATCTCCCGGTCTAAGTTATTAGTCGGATTGAAGTAAGAGTGGCTATTATTGTTCAAAAGTCAAAACCATCCGGTCGTATATTGTTGCGAAACAAAATCGTTAAGTTTGTTGTTAGTTGTTACTATGATCGCCTGGTGGGCGAACATAGAGCCCTTCTCAATAATAACTCTCACCTTCATTGCACTTATCAAGATGAAACTGATATTATGAGCTTTCGAAAAATCTGCATCAAGTATGTTTCATTAACAACAATATAGCATCATTGCAATACGCACCGAGAAGACTAACGACGACCCTGCGTATTAAAATGCATAAGAAAAACATAATAGAGCTGACAGTTAAACAAATCATATTTACTAAATTTAAAATAAGGTAAATGAACTATGTATGCCCACGATCTCATATGTGGCTATGTGGTCTAAGTCAATATGTGCATTGTTTACCCAGTTACCGTTCACCATTTCCTCTTTGCAATATTGTTTACTGAATTTTCGTAGCAATGTGAAATGTTCGACATTACTTGCAATTTTCGTGTACGTGGGTTGGAAGAATGTTTCGGCTTCTAAATGACAGTTGAATGTAGGTTATCGAGAACGCATTTGCCTTATATTATGTAAACCAAAAAAGCTGGATAATAAAGTATTTATTAAAGTCAATAAGTTAATCTAATAAGGCATTCGCATTGGTTTTATTTCGAACTATAAGTACTATCTAGGTTATAACTTTAGATGTGTGATAATTGCGTTAAGTTTCCATAAATATCAATTAAGATCTACAAAATATGGCTCTATTATCATATGGTAATCAGTCTTACCAATAGAAAATGTGGTCCTAAACATGCGTGTGATATATCTTACCGAATAAATGTTTTAAATTGAACGATAGAAGATTTAATAGAGTGCTTTAGTCTCAGACAGTGTGTCTGGCATACTTCCCCACTTATTTAAAAAGAAAGTTTTTGTATTCTTCCCTCTGATTATGTAGGAATGTTAGGAATTTTCATTTATACTTATTATGGTACCTTCAAATGGTTTTATTCTATCAGAATATGATGTATAGGTTTAAATTTATTATGTCTCTGTGTATAGTTACAAAGCCCGTGGGCTGTGGCACAGAAGTCAGAACCTACATATTGTTATGTTGCGCTAAGCTACGTAGTACTTTTCTATGCAAAGATGTGTAAAATCGCTTCCTAATTCCGGTCTTCTAAGCTTTTATCGCGGTGGGAAAGAATCTTATACACCTAACTTCTACTAAGATGGACACGTATTGATGTGTGCGCATCTTCAATTCTATTGACTAAAAACAAAGGCGTTTTACGACTAATTACTTTGAATTTCAGAGCTTTCATAGGATTTTGCTTGACTGTAGATAAAAACAACAAACCTTAATTAAACTGTAAAAATGGACAATTAAATTGAATAAAACTCGCTGAATATTTTTATTTAAAAAGTATTTTAAATAAATCGCAATTCCGAGTTATCGTAAGCTCAATTGTGAAATAAAAATTAAAAAGATTTTCATTTAACAATTGGTCGCAATACTACGGACAATAGAGCTATAGAAAATATGCTGGATTTATTCTGAACTGTTAGAATTCTAAGAATAAATGCGAATACAAAAGCACAATAGATACCTACTGTTAGTTAACAGTTTTTACATATCATTTCATATTTTAGTTCAACGATTTAAAAGCATCTATACCTACATCGCAGGAAGAAAGTGATTGCATATCTGCATTGTATAAATTGCATGGAAAAATACTGTTTTCATATAGTATTTTTATTTTGCTGTGCTCGTATGAACATTTTGTCGTTCCTTCTATAGTTTATTATTCATATAATATAACAAGCTTCAGGATAAGTAAAGTTTAACAACAGAGTTTACTTCTTTAGAAATTTATTTCTATCCAAGACTTATTTTTCATTTTTGTTCCACAACTAAATTTTATTATAATCTGTATACATTTGATTTACATAAGTTTAAATAATATTCCAGCAACAAGAAATCAAACTAGGGGCAACACAATCACGAAATGAAGATTGCTAACAAAGTTTTTTCAATATTCACAAAAGCGCGAGTCGGCTTTTAGAAGTTTCCCGCTGAAATATTAAAAAGTTACGGTCGCAAGTCAATAAAATTCTTCATATTACCTTATTGAATAAGGCTAATAATTTCTAACGGAAATATTTAATACTTTTATTAACTTTTCAAGGTAAATTTAAGGAGTTTTCTGAACATTTCGTCGTAAGGAATGTCTGCAACAGCCGACAGATATACGTGGAAATCGACAGAGTTGTATTAATATTGGTAAATTTTATAATTCAGACCATACTTTAGCCTTTCATGCCTATTCGATATATTTTATTATATAAAAAGACCATTCGTCTGTCTTAAGGCTGTTTAATGGTACATACATAAATTCTTTTAATTGTGCACATTTCTCGGAAACTAGCTATAATACCTTAACTGATCCACGAAATTATGAATCACTATATGTGAATAATTTCAAGAATGACTCATTACTATAATGATTGCGTTATCATCATAATATTTAAATTTTCTAAATTTATTCCCTATGTCATTTGTAATAAAGTTTATATTCGATGAAAGTGTAAAAATATCGGGATACGGCTATGTACCGGGAACGGGACATCACGCGATACTTGGCGCCAGGCCTTACCTGGTCCAAACAACAAAAACAAATTAAATTCACCCTTGCTTGACATACTGCGTCTCTATCTAAAACATACTGTACGAATGAGATAAGAGACCATATATTTTCATTTATATTTTGCCTATTTCGACAGCTGTAACTGTATTGATTTCAATTTGAACAATGCTGATGTTATAAACATTGTGGTTTGGGAAAGTTCATTGCGGCATACGTCCCAAATGGGGTAACTAAATAATTTATTACTTTCGATTTCCCTACCATTGAATTTTTATTAATAAAAGTTATCTGAGGTTTGTTAGTTGAGGTGTGGGTAAACTTTCATTTTATATTAAAATTATAATGAGATGTAATAAATACTACTTCTATGTACAGCGAGATGTTATAAAAGGCTTTGTTTTCATGATAAATTAAAACTTTATTATCTTGCTTAACAATTCGTGCTGCCTAATGGAAAGGTATCCGCTTAAATTTTATCAAAGGATAAAGCATAATTACATATTACTCAACAAAATAACACGTTAATATTATCCGCAATAAATGTTAAACAGTCCAATTATAATTATAATTATTAAAGGTATATTCATTACGATAAGCGACAGATTAAAACATTATTCGATATTCAGTTCGGGGATTGTCTTAATTTATTGTTAAGTAAATAAATCGCCGCAGATTTTCGTTGCATATAAATTACTCGATTTCGTAAAAACATACATTGAGTCGCGTCATGTTGGTAATATTGTAAATGAAGTGTCATAACTGTGTTTCAAACCATTAGTACAGATAAACGGCTCCGTGACATGGCGGCTGGCTAACAGCCAATAGCGGGAATACTTGTATTGAAATTGCTATTTTACAATTACTTTCATGTTAATATTTGATACAAATTGTCACTTGCAAATATACGCTATGCATTAACATTGAACAGCGTTCTTTGAATAGGCAATTTGTGTGGTCGTAATACCTATAGATTCCATTAGTTGTTCGTAATAACGATTGATTTTGAAATAATTTCTTTTCTGTGTATAACTACAATGTAAGTTCAATTTACCTTGACCCATTTCTTCCTATCTTCATTTTTCGAAGTTATCCTTTTCAATTTACCAAAAGATACTTAAGTTAGTTATCAATAGTTTAAATATTAAGCAGACTCAAATTTACTACCAGATATCAATTTCAAATGTAAGCAACAGAACATCCAGTCTCTAATTTACCAATAAAATATCCAAGTAATTCAACCATTTATCTTCATTCCTGAGCCCAACGCCCACGGTTCTAGAATATTCTTCGAGCATTTTACTATAATCCGACCCAACCTAATCCACTCTGTTCCATTGAACGGATATCAATTCAGCGGCAGATGCGACCCACGGCCTCTTCAACTAGCTAATTTCTAAACTAAGACGATTACTTAGCAGATGTGACAAAATCTATATTGAAGTTTGAAGGGTTTTCTAAGACCTCTCGAGAACAATTGCGCGTTATTTACTGTTGATGATCACGTGTTTTTATAAGAAATCAGCCCAGTTAATTTGAAAAGATTGTGAATGATGAATACAGATTAAAAACCAACACCTACGTACTTCTGAGCACTGGGGTATAAACTTCAGTGGAAACCCAAATAAAAAAATATAGGACGCCCACACAGATCAATTTCTCGCTTTAGTAATTCATGTTTTCTTATGTGTTATGAACCTTGCATAAGGTCAGATTATTAATATACTCTTTAAAAAGGTCTGACGTAACTTTTACTAAAACAATGAGGATTATTTCAATTATACACTAAAGAATTTAATTTTTTGCTTTATTTATGTTTTAAAAACTATTATTGTCATACCACACTGTCAGAGGTCACGCAATCTAGTTACCTCTAAAGAAAACTTTAAAATCCAATTTTTTACTCAAGTGACTATCTTTGATTACTACAACTATAATGGAGGCAATAAACCAAAGAAATACTTGCATGAATTGAATTGAACCATAAAAGAATGGAATTATAAAAGTCGACTTAAAATGTACAATTTACAATATTTATTTCGATCGTAAAAAGATGCAGTTAAAACTAAAGTAATAAACTATAGTTTGTAAGCGATTGCAGATTACTTCTCTAGAGGTCAACCATTGTCTACAGAATGGTATCTATTATTTTTATTCGATCATAAAATTGTAATCTTTCAAATTGTATACGATATTTAATGGAGAATTTATTTTATATTAGCTGACCCAATAGAAGTCCTGTGCTTGGTCAAGAATAAGCAAGTAGTAAAATTTTACGGAATTTTCTATCATTTCTCATAACCTACTTAGTTTTCCTTTCATATATATATATGTAGATCTCCACCTATGGTGACAAATTTTAAGAATACATAATATAGGTATCTATCTTCTCTCATAACCCACTTATTTTTCTTTTCATATGAATCTTCCAGTCGTAACAAATTTGAAGAATACATAATATATAACAAAATGATAATTAAATTGGTATTTTAGTATTTTCAAGTTATACGATTTAAAATACTCACATGCCTACATACACCTTATGAAGATCTCATCTAAATAAAAAAAAAGACGGGTTGCACTCCGGGAGTGCCGGCAGAAGTGAAAACTTGATTATTAACGTTGAGTATTTTGATATCCATCCGTCTTACGCTTTTTCGATCAGGTCACGTGTCCTGACGCGAGTTTAAGATTTTATACCCATTACAGAAAAAGTGCTCAACGCCGCTAAAGAAGTTTTCACTTCAAAAAATATTCCTTCAGTCTTTAAGGTAGCATGATCTACTTCTTAACACCTACAAGCTGTAACAGCGACCTTGAACACGTAACGTCTAAGTAAAATCAGGTCTTCAATTACTCCAGCATCTCGCAATCCGCTCACAATACGAAGCGAGCGACTTGTACAAAAGAAACACGCGAAATGTATGTCACCAGAGTATCTTGTTAAACAAAGTCGAGATGGGATTGTTTTGTGGCACTATTGTGTTTTAAAATATCAACGTTCTAAAATCTCGCTCTAACTTTGGCATGTGCTTTGGCGGTAATTATCTTTTTTTTCTGCAAGGAGTTCCATTTTGTTAAATACTCCTTCGAATTTAAAAAAAAAAAATTTAATCTTAAGGTTACAGTTTGAAAATGGAATGCACGGATGGTTTCATCTTATAATTAAAATTAATTATTTTAACCTTCCCAAATTAAAGTCATTTAATATTCTTCATATTAAATACAATGCGGGCGTTATTTCAACTAGTATCCTGTATTTAATTCAACGATAAATATAATAAAAATCTCATAAATTCTAGATATTTATTAAGCAAGAATAACCTAATAGAACATGTATTGACAACCACACGAGACAAACATTTATCTTCATTTCTTTTGCACAACACAATACGGCTCAGTAACAATGAAATAGTAATTAGCTCAAACGTTCATCTCCACCTACATTCACATTTAAACGATTACTCATACAAATGTGCACACATCGATATTTCTTTGATTAAAGCTTTATAAGAGTTTATAGACGCTCTAATTAAACAAAACAATAGTTCTTCTTGCTCATATATTAGATACTCATTTATTTGTACATTCGTTTTGCAAGACTATATCAGAGCAATGTTTACATTATCATTTAATCTTAGATTAACACAGACGGTTTTAAACTGTAAAGTCAATATAAAAAGCTTTCTCAATTTTAACTCTACAGTTTTGAAACTCAATTCTATTTGACCCGACTTTTAGAGAAGCATTTGAAAGCACTTCCGTTGTAAACTCTAATTTCTAAACTAACCGTGGACACAAAAATTAGGTAAATACAAATTGAATGGAAAGACAAGAAATACAAGTTTAAAGAAAATTGTTTTCTATAATATATCTAAAATAAAAGATATGTACACAAAATTCTAGTACCTACTACCATTTACAAAACTCATATATGAGTAGTCGAAAAAACAACCCAAATACGCGATAGTTTAAATTTTTTTTAATATCCCGTTTTTTTGAAGTGAAAACTTCTTTAGCGGCGTTGAGCACTTTTTCTGTAATGGGTATAAAATCTTAAACTCGCGTCAGGACACGTGACCTGATCGAAAAAGCGTAAGACGGATGGAGAGTAGACAGCTATCCCCTCTCTACTACGCGCGTTTTCACTTCTGCCGGCACTCCCGGAGTGCAACCCGTCTTTTTTTTGACGTGACAACGTCTTATAATTCGATAGAGCCGGTTGCACGCACGAAAAAACATGACTCATGCGGCGTTACCTCGCTCTGAGGCGTTCCATGTAAGGCTTGAAGTGCAAGCGAGAGCGCGCAACGAGCGACAAAGAAACACAATCGGACGTTGTCACGTTCAACTATCGTCAGTAAACCGACTTTACAGACAACCAATTTTTTTTAATAACATGTCTTTTGCCAATGCCAAATATTGAACTATAAAAAAAATCTAAGGTCCATAGCCCACAGGCAAAATAAAAAAAAAGACGGGTTGCACTCCGGGAGTGCCGGTAGAAGTGAAAACTTGATTATTAACGTTCAGCATGTTTGATATTTTGGAATGGTATCCGTCTTACGCATGGAATATAAGGGCTAAATAAATATACCCAAAGCCGCTAAAGAAGTTTTCACTTCAAAAAATAATAATACAGGGTACACGCCACGCAAAATGGAGACAAAACGAAGATGTTCGAAATTCGAATGCACTCACACGCACACACACTCACACATTCAATTAACGTATCTCGCAGATGCTCCGGTTAATTTTCCCTGCAACGTGTCGTCAACTCTAAATTAGTATTCTTGATCGTGATACTAATTGACTGTCACTTTAAATTGGTAGCGCAGTATCCTTTTTAACACTAAACAGGATTCGTTGTTTAACATCATTTAATATTGCAGTAATTGCAGACGAGTGCGAAATTATAAAAGGAAGAATGTAATTGACTTTGTTATGCATGTTCTGAAGGAAAGTGAATAAGAAGAAAATTTTAGTTTTTTTTAAGAAATAAAAGGTTAGTTTGCACACTCGTGAATACAAAATTTGGTCAATAGATTTATTTGGTATGTTTTTCCAGCAGTTGTTATTGATTAACAGAGCAATTATCCAAATGTAAATAGTAAATAACCTAATCCATTGTCTAACAAAGCATTTTAGCGTATTAAGAATAAATCGGTAATAAAATAAAATAACCATCATTTATATCCGAATCAAAAACATAGTAAACATTTATTACCGCATAATAAACATAGAATCCTTCTTATCAGGTACTATATCTCCCGCTCCCATTTTTATTCAAATAAATCAACTGATCCAGTTGATTTCCATAAAAATATGATAATTTTACAGTCGCTTTCTGAAAGTGGTGTGATAAAAAGATCGGAACAACCGTGTAAACTGTTTCCCTCATAATTCATAGTTGGAAAGAATTCTGTTATTACAAAAGTTGGAAAGTTCTTGTAGCGAAGCGGCACTCACGTCCTTAGCTCACAATGCTTCTACTTTACAAGGTTTTAAACGTCGCGATTTACTATAATTTATTGTTATTTTTACATGACATTGTAACGTGACAAATTACTGGCTGTGAATTTGAACAATTTATTACATTCTAGTAAAACTGAATTATCATTATCACGCGCTCGTGCTCACCAGCATTGGCCAATAATTTGAGTTTAACATCTTTAAAGAAATAACGCTTACATAAAAAAAATATTGCATATTTTCCAATAGTAAATTGTTAGCTCACATACCCTATTTACTTAAAACAGTATAAAGGAAAATCGTGAAAAGTCTTCAAATAAAGTTTATAACACGAAGAAAATAAGAGAAGCAACCGAGTTTAATTAAAACCACATATATCAACACAAAAGGTCACACTGACCGCGACCCGGAGTGTGATCTTATCTTCCAATCTGTAGCACATCTCACATAGAACATAATGAAAACCCTTGTAGGTAGGATCCTGCAAAAGATTTTCGGTATGTACCTACATAATGGATTGACAGCAATGTTTCATGCAAATGTGATTTTACAACATTTTCACACTGTTTGCTTTTTATAATCTGTTTAAAGCTTTTTTCAGAACTGACACATTGTTTATGATATTGTGCTGTATTTTTATAAAAATATAGGACATTTTATATATTTTAAATAACAGTCCCATTTAATATTCAAAATAGCTCAAGGTTTGATTTGAAACATTTTTTATAATTCGTTGGAGACGACTTCATCACAATACCAGTTTGAATCTTTATACAAAATAATATATAGTGTTGTAATAATTTTGTCATAACTCGGTATGAGCCATTTAATTAGAGCTGTCAAAACAAACCCGGGAGCGCGAATACGATGACATTATCAATTCCCGCCAAAATATCATAAATGTTGCCATCCGATATTATTGAATTTCCAATTTAAATAATAATATTTCAGCCATTTCCTATTTTCCGATAATGTGGTCAATGGAATATTTTTTATTATTTATTTAAAGAAAAATGAAGAGTCGATTTGTTATATTTGATATATTTTCTGTTAAATGTAATTTTTATATAAGTACAAGGAAATATAGAAGAAGTATTGATAAAAAGAATATAACAAGCACATAATCAAACACTGTTTCCATTGTTCCATTTCATTTTGTTTAAATATTACTCGTTTGTTACTCAGAATAAGAAATGAAATATAAAATATAGGCGCTATTAATATTTCTTAATGAAAATGTAGAAGCCCTTTGGCTAACACTCAGAAAAATAAAATATGTAGTAAAATATTGGCGAAGGTCCAAATTCCGTATAACGGCGAAAATGTAATAAGAAACGCCAAATGTCTATAATTCAGAGAGACCATTAAAATTCGGTTACCTCGGTCGGACCTACGGACGGCTATTACTTCGATGGACGTTAGAAAATATAATAACATATCATTATTTCTCCTTTTAATAATACATTTATTGGGCTAGGTATAATATATTGTCGCATTTACAAATTCTTCGCGTCCGGTCATGATATTGTCCATCCTACATTGATAATATTTTATCTATCGAAGAGGTTATGAAAGCTTCATAATATAGCAATTCCAATACGTCGTCGGTCTCCTTAGCTATCCTCGGACTGTTTTTTAAATTAAAACTGAAGATTTGAAATTATTTTTATTGTGCAATTATAAATTCAAAGAAATTGTGCCAAATTCCATAAATATCGATAACGTCGTGTATAGAATTAAATAATTTGGAAAATCCAAAAGTGCACGCCTCATAATTTTTTTTAATAAATATTTATTAATTATTATTTTTTTTAAAAACAATTAAACCACATCGAATCAGACCCTGAAAAATGAAAGGGTTCTATTCCTGAGCATACTCAAGCGTAAGAGAAAAAAAAAGACTCGATTAGTAAAGTATTTCGGTCGCTATCGTGTTAACAAGAAAAAGGATCCGCACATACAGACACACGGAAGTCCAAGACAGAACTTTTTTAAACTGTTTTTTAACTAGTTTAAATAACAAAAATGACATCAAAAATATCATGAACGTTAAAAATAGTGTTTTTTCTTAATATGTGTGTGTATGTATTATCTTACAAGTGCAATGTATGATACATAAAGACATTTTAAGTTTGAAAAATCAGATGTTTTGCGCGAAGTGACAGTAGTACCCACCTCAACGCTTCGCTTATGAGGCGTGCAATACAAGTAAGAACAGAAGTATAAACTTATAAAGGCATAGGTAGGTTATGTTTTCAAATATGGATTAAGAACTGAGACAAATTTTAATAATTTGTTTAGGTACC
>CAJQZN010040195.1:16641-65785 GCA_907164685.1 Colias eurytheme
TTGGCTCTATCTACATTGGAAGCTTCGCGCTTCATGTGTTTGCTCTATCTACATTGGAAGCTTCGCGCTTCATGTGTTGACTCTACATGGGAAGCTCCGCGCTTCATGTGTTGACTCTACATGGGAAGCTTCGCGCTGTGTGTAGGTTCTACGTTACAAACTTTGACGCAAAGTTGTGATCAGAGCTAAATAGGCTTAGAAATCGCGCGAGAACGCGCTTATTGTCAGAATGGCCGTGTCGGAGTATTGATTTATTCAGTTGGTATTAACGCCATCTATTGGTAAAGTTGTGAGTATTTTTAATATTGACGCAGTAAGACTTGAAGTTTTAACGAATGAATTTATGACAATGACAAGTGACAATGACATTTTCCTTGAGTCAGTAGTTTGGTAGGTTGGGGGGTGTCAGTTCGAACGACACTTGCCGCCCGACAGCCAACCGCGCCAGTTGTGCGCACTGATTCTTTTTTTATTCACGATCATGGCGGACGTTGAAATTAATCGCGAGGAATCTCCGAAATATATATATATATAATAAAATATTATTCTGGCACTTTTATTTATTTTGCACCACCATGTTATTGACTCATCTATTTTCCTCATCTTTTCTGGGTTGCCTGGTAGAGATCGCTGCCAGCGATAAGGCCGCCTACTGTACATTGCTATATTATATTTTTAAGTTTGTAAAATGTATTCTATAAGGTGTACAATAAAGTATTTTTCATTCATTCATTCATTTATGTTTATTAGTAAAATAATCGATCATATTGTCGGATGTTATCTGGTATTAAACTAACATCTTTCACATTGCTGCATCTGTTTAATCGATACTCTTTGACCCACCGGTGTTTTTCATCCATTCGCCACTGACCTCTCTGTATTGATTGACTTTCAGGCACTTTACATAAATGGTTTATATTAACGGACAACATTGTATCGAGTCGTTATTGAACCAAGTTCAATTGTTTTTAAATATATTTAATTTATTTTTTATTTTAAGATTCTCGTTGCATTTTTTAAGTGCCTTATTTAAATTCAGTTTACGTGATTTTTACATTTATTTACATATTGTTTACAGCAGTCTAATTGTTAGAAATGTCGGTCTGATTTTTTTATATATTTTTAGATCACAGTGCCGTTTTCCTAGGTGCCAGATGATAGGCGTCAAAATGCAAGACACGAAAGATAAAACCTAGTCGTTTTTTTTAAGATGAATTTTGTAATATCTGTAATATGTATGTTGTTTTTAAATAAAATCTGTCTGGCAGGACACAGAAGGCTGATCACCTACTTGTCCTCAAAGAAAATAGATCAGTGAAACAGATGTAGGTATGAATAATGCATTTTCCCCTTCCCCTACTAGGGGACAAGGGACTTCAGTTTATGGGTGTTCAAGTATGACATAACTTGTATAGATATACATATTAGCAAAGATAATATTTATAAACATTATGAATAAGGATTGCATTGAGATACACACCTGTTCCCACGATGTCGTTTACCGGAATTACGAGAAGTTATCTTTGGTAGGGTTGCCAAAAGGTCCTTTTTATGTTTTAAAAAATATAAGAATTTGTATTTTTTATTATTCTTATTATATTGGAATATTAAAAACAAAATAGACATTTCTTATATGTTGGTCTCATAATTATAATTTATAACTATAAATACAAAATATGAAAATTATATGATGAATGATGATAATGCAAAAATTATTATCAATTTAGAATTTAGTACCTTATCGAGAGATTTATTTTTGTTGCGGGTAAATTTATATAATCAGCGATCAAATTTAAATCCCTTATTTTATTGCACAATTTACAATAATAATTACGACACCTTGTAATTGTAATAATGCTTGGTCACTCTTTGTGAAGTACAAACTATCTCGTTAATTTGCTACCGCATCCTATCACATAGACATCAAGGAGCTAGTCAATTATTGATAAATATTGTAAGATATAAATTATAACAGTGTATTGAAAAATATTAATGCCAAAAGCAGATGCACTTACAAATACTATTTTCTTTAAAACCTTCCAATAATAATAAATAATCCGCCTTCAAGTTGTCAAAAATAGATCAAGGACAAATCACATGGCACTACTTTTCATTTTTCAAATAAAAAATAATCATCAAAATCGGTTCACTCAGTCGAAAGTTCTAATCTAGCAAACACCAAAGACAACTTTTTTTTTGAAGTAGCATGAAAATAGATAAGTACCAATAAATAAATAAAAAATTGCAAAAATTAAAACTCGCAAGTGACAGCCCTATCTAGATGCTTAGTCAACTGCCGGTAACTCAGAACACCTGAGCTCTCGTAAACATCTCTTGAGAAATCTCATTTTACGAGCAGACCCTTTGTTTGTAAGTTTATCAACATTATATGCAAATACTGGGCGATTTAGCTTTAATTTTTAGCTAAATTATAAGTTAATGTAAATAATACTAGATAATACCTACATTTTATACGTAAAATATCAAGGTGATATTAATTATTTAAATGGGATGGAATAGATCGCATTTAAATAAATAAAATAATATAATCCAAGTTTTGGGATCCTTTCTATAAATTTTGCAATTTTCTGCAGATCAATCTTTTTCTCAAATTATATCAAAAGCCAAATAGGCGTAAAATTACAATTTATTTATTTGGGTATCTAACAGAAACAATTACAATCATAGATACGCATTTATTACACCAATAGCGATTTAAGTGAACAGTATAAATAATTTCAAGCTCTATTGAACGAAAGATTATGAAATAGGGCTTCACCTGTCGTGGTTAATTAATTTTTGCATAGATTAGGGGTGTCAAATCATTTGACTATTGTCTTATTTAATACTAGCTTTCTTCCCGCGGCTTCGCCCGCTTTGTCTAAAACCTAATAAATTATATAGGTACTAAAATCTTCCTCGAGAACCACTTTATCTATTAAAAAAACCGCAAAAACATCCATTGCTTATTTTTAAAGATTTAAGCATATGTATGGGACATAGGGACAGAGAAAGCGAGTTTGTTTTATATATACGTACTATGTAGTGCGTAGTCAAATCCTCTAATATATTTTTCCTGTCTATTGTAACTTGCGAATACACGCTACATCAATAAAAATCAAATTTCTCAGCTAAATCGCTATTAATCTCGTCTTAATTATGTTATTAATAAACAAAAGGGCAATCACATCTCAACGCATGCGCTTCTGGTACTCAACAACTAATCCAGCTCCAAACAAAAAACAACCCTATTCCCTTGTAACACATTCCATTAAATTGCTGATCTAATTTTGCAATCGTGATTTCATACACGCAGCGTCGACCAATGACCGCGCTTTCACTGTCGTCCATCTTCATTTGATTTTTGATTTAAAATTGGAACGCCCAACGGTTATGATCATGAGCTGCATGAAGTTTGAAATCGAATGACATTTGGAACGGTTTTATTGCTTATTTAGTCTGTGCGCTTTTGGAATATTAATGTACTATCCTAATAGCAATATTATACAAGTCTGTGATGCGTACCACAGTATACACTATACACCTTACTCAGTAACTATAGTAGAACACTGATCATTCGGCACGTGGCCAATTTTGTCGTCATCTTGTAAGACGTCATTATTGATGGTGTGTTCTTTGATATAAATAAAATAAAATATAAATAAATATTTCAGGACAATTTTCACACACGGCACGATCTGACTATGAAACCACAGATGAAGTCACTGTTTCCTAAAAATTTGGAGATGAACTTAACGGTCCGTTCAAAAATTCTCTTAAAACCAAGGTTATTTTTTTGCATTAATAACCACGGCAACCAATCACCTTTTATTTATAATATCATTGATATTACTTAAGTAACTGAGTCAATCGTATACTATGGTATCACAGACTTGTATAATATTGCTACTAGACAGTCGCGTGAATTGTATTATCTCGATAAGAATCGAGCTGTAAAATGTAGAAGTAAGAAATGAGATTCATTGATAAAGTCAAGGAAATTAAATACTTTTCTTAATTCATTTTGTTTGAAGGAATTTAAATAATAAAAGTTTTTTCTCAACGTTTTATCTTCCTTATAACGTAGAGACTATATCTGCTGCTGATATATTATGTTATTTTTACCTATTAAATACAGTACTTCACTATCACTAGGTACATAGTATAAATCAAAGTCGCTTTCTCGGTCCCTATGTCCCTTTTGTATGCTTAAATCTTTAAAACTGCGCAACGGATTTTGATACGGGTTTTTTTAATAGATAGAGTGATTCAAGAGGAAGGTTTTAGTATATAATTTATTAGGTTTTAGACAGCGGGCGAAGCCGCGGGCGGTAAGCTAGTTAACTATAAGTATAGGAACTAAAATCATTTCAGCTGTTCAGTTTATCGGTAACAAACATACAATTAAAAATAACAATTTTATGCTTCTAATGAAGTCTTCAACAAAAGTAAGATATATTTAATTATGAAGTAGTGTATGCGTCACGGTGTGGTTTTAAAAATGAAACCCGTAGTATTGTTACGGTCGCGTAATAGTGAATTTGAAAGTGATACTATAGTAGTACAATACGAATGAATGTCTGATTGTCTGTCTATCATGATTCATGCCCGAATAGCTGCAGAGATATTGAGGGCTTTGATTATTGATAGGTGCAACTTTTTGAAGTGAACTTCTTCAGGCACGTTGAGAGTGAAATTTCAAGGTCGCGTCATGTCAATAGCGTCACGTCATGGAGTAGAGCGACGATTTTGGTATCTTTGAATCTTGCCAAAGAAGTTTCACTTCTGACACGTGTGCTCGGTACACACGCGGAGGTGTACTAAGTTAGAAGGTATCACCTACGTCTATCAAGCCCTATACTCTGTCCATTATATTATTTGCTTTTTGACAGCTCCACGCCTATGAAGGATTGTATTGTCTATGTTAAAATGTCATACAAATAATTATTGTACTTAATGGACCGGCCCCGCCCACTTAGTGATGTCTACACAGAATTATTCAATGATGGGTCGATAGATTATAATAATCGATAGAAATACTCTGTAAAATAAATATATCCGATACAGAAAAACTCTTCTAATAAGTTATATCATTTAAACATAAAGACAACCAAATTGTAAGATAGAAACAAATAAATAATAAAATATTAGTTTAGTTTAGTTGTAACATAAAATTCATAGATATGTGGTCTTATTATCACATATCTTATTAGTACGTTTACGTTGTAACTATTATTTACGTACCTAATTCGATTTTTGATAATATTTTGAATTTATAATTGAAATGGTATCACAATCGATAATCTTTTAGACATCACTTCTGCTATCACCCGTCGAGCTGTCAAAAAGCAATTCTTATAGTGGACAGACTATAATCAAGGTTTTCAGTTCATTAGTTACAGAGATTGCGACAAACAAACAAACAAGTAAACAACATAAATTATATCTAGTTTATATAGAAATAATGTCGTAACCGTGTGTAATATTTTCGCATGATTGAAAATATAGTCCGATGGAATCAGGATGCTTCAATAAATTAATCCAGCACATCACGCGATGCCGCGCGTCGACACGAGTGTTTGAAATTAAGTGAATTTTATATGTATATCCGCATATATACCTAATACATCATTAATTCTGAAATAAACACAGAATTTAATTTATAGTAAATAAACAAAAATGATTGTGAAAACAAACGATACAATTATGGACCTAGCCGTCAAACTAACAAAATATATGAGTTTCAAACGTGCTTTAAAAAAATTTATTATCCAACACATAGTTAGGAAATTCACAACGAAAATGAGGAAAATTCTACAAGAAAAATCTTAACTTAATATATTTCAATATTTTTTTTTAAGAACAGAACATAACTTAGGTAGAGCAAAAGCAATGGCGGAAAAATTCCGATCGAAAACACTCTAAATGCGATTCAAATTATCGTCAGAATTCATCACATATCACCATGTATTATCTGAAAAGCATATCATTGTATTCAGTGCAGTATAGATGTTACCACTAAACACGAAAAAAGGTATTTACAAAAATATCCACAAAATGACAAGATACTTAGGTACATCCGCGTCAGCTCAAACAAAATCAACCATATTATCCGACCAATTAACCAAAACAACATACTCTACACAGTCGGTTAATACAAAACCGAGATATGGTCATAGAAATGGTCTGCACAGGTCAGCTGATTACCATACAATGTAAGAAATGCACGCAGCACATACATGGCTAGTGGAATTTCATTTAATTGTTATGATTCTTTGTTTTTCAATGGCTCTTTATAGCTTTGTTAATACATACTTTGACAAAGTGTTTATCCGTTTGTTATATTAATGACTTGCTGTGCACCGTGGTTTCACCCGCATTGCTCAGCTCCTGTTGGTCTTAGCGTGATGATATAATAACCTATAACCTTCCTCGATAAATGGGCTATCTAACACCGAAAGAATTTTTCAAATCGGACCAGTAGTTCCTGAGATTAGCGCATTCATACAAATAAACAAACTCTTCACCTTTATAATATGAAGTAAGTATAGATAAATAAAGTAGAGGCTAAAACTTAATCGATTTTAAATTCTTCATTATCATCATCAGCCCATATACGTTCCCACTGCTGGGACACGGGCCTCCTTTGAGGGTACAGGCCAAAATCCACCACGCTGGCCAAGTGCGGGTTGGAATATGTCACATGCCAGTTTCCTCACGATGTTTTCCTTCACTGTTGAGCAGTGGTAATGTTAAAAACTGCGTCCAAAAATTAAATTAATAAGTAAATTCTTACACTAATAGAAAGTTACTTTTTTCTATCTCTTCTGTGACATTTGTTTCTGTAGCTCGAATTAGATGAATTAAAAAATAACATTAATAAAGGTTTACAAACGGTTTTATAAAACAGCTAGTTATATTTCAATAATTTACTACCAACATAGCATTGGAAAATTTTTAAAAATATGCCTATAGAAATAGATATTCCATAACTTTCAAATTCAGATAAGATAAAACTAAATTATTATAGGCAGGTACATATTTGTTTTGTTTTTTAGTATTACTCATAATATATTACGTGGATGTAAAATTATCTATTATAAATTATAATCCAATTAAAATTACCAAGACCAAGGTTAACACGATAAAACGATGAGTCGCTATTTAGTTAATAATAATATTTATCGTAATAAGTATTATTTTCACTATCTTTTTCATGTGTCTTTTTTTAAATTCCGAATGGCTTTGACATTTGTTATATTGTGACATCAAGGCGATTTTTTATCTGTATTTTTTCAGGAAGCTATTTATTGCTTATGTGCACCTTGTAGATTTCATTTTCAAACAGATTATATATTGAACAAGAAATACATTATCGGTATTTATTATTTTGTCTTAGTTTTTTATTGCTGTTTGTATTAAAGTGTCATAACGTAGCGAATAAGTCAAAGAACTTATAACTATAGTAGGAAACATAATTCAATATTTGAAGAGAAAAGTATCTAAACCTACTTTTCGTCCATCAAAACACTATTTCCAATGGAAATCTTCCAAGATCTACATGTATTTATATTATAAGATATAACGCTAATGCTATTGTCTCCGAAATATAATCCCTTTGTTCTGAAAATTCTATACATAGACCACTAAATATACGTATATAAGCACCTCTAAGCGGATACAAACACGAAATTCAAGCACATGAGACAGTAAATCTCGCTCCCCCATGTGCAAACGAATTTAACTCTTCCTGCATTGCAATAAGGACTTCCACCAGATGTGATGAAGATCTTGCGTGAGAGAGACGAAAGATCAGCAAGATTAGAAGCCTCTGGAGTATTGATCGCGCCCGCCTTGGAAGCCATTCCGTTAATCTCGGTGGGGAGTAACTGCTGATGATTATGTGCACCTGGTACCTACTCCTAAAAATTCTTCCTGAAATATTTGAATATTTTTCAAATTTAACGGAATTTCTCTCTATACATAAACTTTAACGTTTTCCACTCGTTTTAAAATTTATATCTTTCATTGTTTAGTTTGCTGAATAAAATGCAATATTTTTTCCGTTTGCAAGCGCAAAATTGATAGAAAATTTTCTTTTTGAACTTTTTAAAATCAATCTACTTATACTAAGATAGATACCTACATTATGATGTACCTATAGAGTTATTTGTTTTATGAGTTATGTTTATGTCCCTAGTTTAAGGATATTCTTAAAAACTCTGTAGCTTTTAAAAGGGTAAAGTATGAGGTATCATCTTGAACATAACACAATATACAATTCTTAAATTCATGTTCTTATGTATTACATAAATAAATTGGCAAAAAGCATCTCATGCGTGAGTGAGACGAAAGACCGAAAGATCAGAAGGTTCCAGAGTATTGATCGTGCTCACCTTGGAAGCCATTTCGTTGATCTCGGAATCAATGAACTCATTCGGATGTCATGTTTGCCTAGTACTTTTGGATGCCTATAAAAAAATTATGAGTAAAAAAAATAGTACACATTCTTAATAATATAAGTGATATTTCTGAATTCAATCAAACCCATTTTAATAAGTAATTGTTTTATAAAAATTTTAAACTAATAAGTAGGTAGCTGAGAAAGTAGAAATATGTTACATAACCTTAATAATAGGCATGACGAAAGATTTTCAAAACCTCTTCCATAATGTGTGTATACGTTTATTAAACAAGAAAAACCCTATATTTCGCCAATATACTTAAATTTAACGAAGATAAAAGCTATTTTTCAAAAAATATTTATTAACTGTGCCAAAACAGCTCACAGGTGTCATGGCGTAGGCGTGACGTCACTATTACGTAAATACGTAATTATCTGTATGCATAGCGAAGCAAAATTAAATATTTCTGTTCTGAGTCGATAAAGCATACGTTGAAAAATAGAAAATAAATAAAAATGCGTATTCTCAACATATTCATAACAACAAAATATACCTGACGCGAAGCTGTTTACATAGACGTGTCGTCACGCGTGTTTCAGTCAAGATGGCCGACTGCAGAATTTCAATGTTTTATTTTATTGATAATCTCATTAATCTTAATGTTTTTACTGTTTCTAAGTGACTATTTTTAATTTATTTATTATAAATTTTCCCTTAAAAACACTAATTCGATCATTTATGGATACTGTCGTCATGCCTAATTATTGTGTGTGTATATTAAATCTTACAACTTTGTAAGTGTTACACGGCGTATTTCTTGTTACTGAGAAAACCTGTGTTACTTAAATAATTAATTTCTAAGTCTTCATTTATTTATATTTCTACGAGCTTGTTATAAAAACAATGATATTTTCAACATTAGATATAATTAATTTTGAAACTACTAAAATATACAAATTAGTTCCGATAAGAACTAATGTAAAACAAAATTGCACTATTCATGTGGAAATTTCAATAATTGACATCGCAAAAATGTGAAAACAATCATCCTTCTTATGATGCAGTTAGATAAAAACAACTCAAATGGTTCAAAATGTTGTTTCCTGCTTACATTACTTAGGTACTTAAAGTTTATATATTTTTGATATTGTTGGTATATTATGTAGATTGTAGGTATGAAGAACTGAACAGATTTGGCTGATGAGTATATACTTCGAACCCGATTTTTCACATATATTTTGGAGCTTTATAGTTCTTAGAATATAATAAGAGCTGATAATCATGATATAATTTAAGTAAGGCTATCTATTAACATTATCACACTTTCAAAAATCAGATTTAAAAGTATTTATAAATGACGCATGCTCTTTATTACCACGTACTTACAACCGATGATGATACATTTTACAATATAGGTAGTAAGTAGTAACCTACACAAAATTGTACCCAACAAACATAGTCTGCAAAAGCCATTATCTATAAAAGTTAAAAATAAGGCATAGGTACTATAAATTACTTCATCCCCAAATACTTTAAAATTTCGTACAAAATAGTTTTCTCAATGTCTTGAAAAAATTCATTTTCACGGACAATAGGTACACGTATTACAGAAATTGAAACATAGAAAAACAAAATGGCTACAGTCATCAGCTTGATTTGAGCAAAATTCCGCGGACTGAGGTCGTTTGAGCATGCCAGTTGCTGCAGGAATAATATGACTTCTATAATGAAGTGTTATTACGTATCATTTATTACCTAGACTGGTATACCTACAACTACCTAAAACCTGACAAAGATCGCTTACATAAGCCTCAGGTCGAACCTGTAGATGATTGTCGGACGTTACGAAATTTTACTGAAAAACTACGCACTGCATGTTGCACACATCCTTAGGTACTACGCATATGAGAGAGTAAGCTGATGTAATATGAAAATGTAGAGACAAAAAAATCTATGTTTGTTCAGGTTTTTAAGTTATAGGTAAGTCCTTTTAATCGAATCTTTTACATAAAAGCTAAATATTAAAATGATATGACAAAATGCTCTATGAGCATTATCAAACGTTATTTGATGTAGAAATAATTATTTTTCCTTGAAGAACATTTACTTCAACTCTATCACATTAAAACACAATATAATAATTATGTAGTAGATTTTTTTAGTTTAGCGAGATATTATGTGCCCTTAAATCTCTTTGAGAGGTATGGTATAGGTACATAAAGTGTTCTTTCAATCAGCTCTTTATAACAATTTATACATATGTGTATTTTCAACTCAAGCAACTATTTATGAAAGAATACACAAAAATCGCCCGTGTGCGAAGGAACTAAGTCAATAACCAGAACAATTATCACGATCTAATAAGCAGTGATCGAAATTGAGTTACAAAATCTATGATAAGAGGTAGAATGTGGATCGATTGGGTAAGTGTTGCCCCACTGTAGGGCAAGGGGCAACTTTTTGCCCCAAAAGAATTTTAAAGTTATGAAATTTACATAATGGTTCTAAAAGTTGTATTATAGGTAATGGTCGAAGGTCAGAAAACATTGTTTTAGCATTTTATGGGTAATGGTATTGATTCAGGAAAAATATTTTTTAAGAATGTGTTTTTCTTTGAACATAACTTCGAAATGTGTTTGATTATTAATGGTTACGACTTAGATGTA
Organism: Colias eurytheme; assembly: GCA_907164685.1. Classification (NCBI taxonomy): domain Eukaryota; kingdom Metazoa; phylum Arthropoda; class Insecta; order Lepidoptera; family Pieridae; genus Colias; species Colias eurytheme. The sequence goes on from CAJQZN010040195.1 coordinate 27,713, forward strand.
GAAGTGTCAAACTTAAAGGCAGCTTTCTTAATTGAGAATTGATTTGATGAGGGTTTGAGAAAAGATATGCCACGTACAAGACAATATTTTTAATCAGCATTTAAACATGGTTTTTCCGGCTTCTGAATTGAGTAGGTAGATAGGTAGTATTGACTATTGAGTAGTAGTAATTGAGTAGGTAGGTATCTAGTATCTACTCAATTCACTCGGCAGTAAGTGTAATTGCATGAGTTATATTAATGACAACCTTAGTTTATTTTAATGTGGAGTATTAATGAATAATTATTATAAACTTCTAGTACTCTCTATTCATATAGTTCTGTATAAAATTGCTACATTTAAACTAAAATCCATAAAATAAGGTGTTAGGTACAAAACCCACAAGAGAGGGTGAGGAATATTAATCACTGGCCCCTCCCAGTGTCCCTCTGTGGCGCCTGGCACCGAAATTTCGAGAACGAGAGCCTTACGACACGATACGATACGACGATGCGATACGACGACACGATTTTTCTGAAGATTACCTATTAGAGGTATGATTATTAGTTATTACTTATATTTTATAGAATAAATTGGATGCTTCTTTGGTTATTGTGAATATTAAAGTTTGTGTTCCAACTCAAACTCATCTTTTTATTTTTTAAGTCTTCCTTTAAAAGTGCTTGTGAAATGAAGTTTTTACTTTAGAGCTACGACGATTCTAACTGCTATTTTCTATATTTAGTTACCTACCATTTATATTATGAAAATCATTTTAATTGAATACTTTGGAGTTTGCGTAGAAAAGCAATGGTGTAAAATAAAAGCTTAGATCATGATTGAGGTCGTTGTAATAATAATATAGTTTGATAGATAACAACTATACCTACAGGTAATATCTCTTCAGCTCTTGACCTATTTATGAAAATAATAAACTTTAAAAGATACATTTTCTGCTATTTTAATAGTCTCCGTTTCTTATACTATAATATTCTTTCTTTGTTAGCTTCTTAGAAAGCGTTTCTATCAAACTATTCAAAGATAATGCCTATTTTACCACGAACAAGGTCTGATTTACATGGCCATACATTCCAGCTACTTAAATAGTTAAAAACTATATTTTATCCTAATAGGTATCTTATCATATTCTGTTGAAAATCGTCTGTACAGCATCCATTTTAATACTCCCCTCTCCTCTTGTATATAATTACGTAAATAGACTTCGCCCTCTGAAAATCTCTACCAATAACCTCTATACATCTTGAATATCTTCCTAACAGAGATACTACGTTACTCCCTGTTATATCAGTCATACGCAAATTTAAACCTTACTGCTCAAAAAAAGAATACATATTTGAAAACGTTGTTATTTGTCGCTTGGAGCTTTTGTATTTTCAACTGAAAACGAGATCGATTCTCTTAAAATGGAAGAAAATATGCAATTTACAGCTGTAATGCAATGCTTTAAAGTACAAATTCGAATGCATGGTAAATAATGATAGACCAATTTAAATATGGAACATAGCAAGATTGTTCTGTAGGGAAAACTCAGGAAGCTTTCAAGCGATTCCTGCATTTGTGTTAGGTGTATAAGGTCGGTATTTCAATGATACTTGTGTATATAGATTATGGAATATTCTAGTTGTGTTGGGTTTCAGATCGATCTGCTCTGGAGAAGGGCTGTTTGAAATTCAAACGAATGGAACGTCTTTCATTACAAGTTACAACCTCTTTGTTGAAAATTATAGCGGGAAAATATCTATGAATAGATGATGAATATATTATATATATTATGTAGTCATCAGTAGTCATTTTAAAGTTATATTATATAATTACCAAGTTACAAAACAAAAGAAATTAAATTTCTTAAATTTTGTTTTACTTACTGGAAAAATGGTACCTACGATGAAGTAATATATTTTTTTAAACATAACATATTATTATGGTCTTTCTTTATAACAATGTAGGTATGCCGTATGATGTGTTTGAATTATTATTGATCATAGTGTCCCAGTTTGTGAGACGTTGCATTGCGTAAACTTTAATAATTATTATGTAGGTATTATCAAAATGGTATGAATCATTATTTATTTGCTTACACCATTTTTTTCATTCATATTAGGTACCAAATCTCTTAAGGTAGTAAGGGATTTCACTATAATATTGACGCAATCCGATCATTATAGATTTCTCAGATAATTTTGTTTGTGTGAATGTTGCGACAAAAATAATTAGGTTTATTAAGCAGGAAATCTTATCAAAGAAAGATTTATCATTTCACTGAATTTACACACGACAGCAGGTATTAGTGGGGGGGTTACCTTTCATTCTCAGGGATTTCCATAATTGTATCATTTTTGATAGTAGGTATTTAATTTTTATCAAATAGTGTAGGTAGTGACAAGTAGTTGATATCATATCAGACCAACGCCGGACTAAATCGACCTACTTGAAGAAACGTTGTCGCTTAGATTTTGGTGTAAGTGAAATTTTATCGGCTTGATAGGATTATCTAAATTGATTTCATATGACTAACATTACAGTGACGCGGACGGTACGAGTATCCGAACATGACAACTGCATTATTTTGATTGCGGAATTTGAAAAAGCGCGGTTCATAGTTTTGAAATTTAAATTAAATTAAATACAATTTCTAAATAAATAAGTGTAAATAAGTTAAAAATTAGAACATTAATATAGCGTATTCATAAAAAATGGATGGAAATGAGGGGGGCGGCGATAACCCTCCCAAATCTAAGAAGAGACCACGACATCCAGAAGATCGAGATGTTTCGGGTACTGGCGGCGGTGGTGAGAGTGACTCCTCTTTTCTACCTTTCCGTAAACCAAATTATAAAAGACTCTATCCGGACAGTAACATAAACATGCAATTCAAAGTATTTGTGGAAAGTAAAAACAAAGAAGAAAGAATAGGAAATAAAAGTCCAGTCTATTTAAATCATATATTTAGTAATATTAAAGGTGTGACGGCACTGAGGCGTATTAGCGCGAATAAAATAGTTGTGATCTTCAACCAGCACAATACGGCTAATAATTTTCTCAACCACGGCAACTTCCTGGAAAAATACAACATAAAAGCATACATTCCAGCAGCACAAATAGAAAAGACTGGTATAATCAGATTTGTACCAACTAATCTATCAAATAAAGAATTGTTTACAAAGTTAACCTCAGTATATGAAATAATTGCAGTTAGGCGTTTTATGAAAAAAGTAGGACATGAGTTAGTAGGAACACAAACTGTCAGTATCACATTTCTGACAAATTCCTTACCGGAGAACGTACAATATGATTTATTCTCATATAGAGTTTTTGATTATATTCCTCCTCTTCAACAATGTTACAAATGTTTTAAATTTAATCATTCTGCTAATATATGTAATGGCAAACAGCGGTGTTCAATCTGTTCAGGTGATCACTCATATAAAGAATGCAATAGACCAGATGAGATTTGCTGTGTGAATTGCAGTGGACCTCATTTAGCTATTTCTAAAGTATGTCCCATTAAAATGAATAAAATATTAGAGAAGAAAAATAAAATTACCTATGCTAGTGTTGCTAAGACAAAAGAAAGTACTGACTTCCCTTCTCTGCCATCACATGGCATCCCTGTAAATAAAAATGTAAATATTGTACAAAAACCTGTAAATAAGTCTGTAAATATTAAACCTGTATTAAAGAATGTAAATATTCACGATATAAAATCACAAATCATTGGAAACAGTGATGTACTTATGGCCCTAGTACACACACTGGTCCAAATAGGCAATAAAAGTGATAACGAACCAATTACTTCTTCATTAATTAAAGATGTCCTCATTAAAAATTTGTCAACATAATGGATACACAAACTCATAGAACTCCCTCTTTACGTATTGCGCAATTCAATGTCCAAGGTGCAAATCACAAAAAACCTCTTCTTACAAAATTTTTAAATGAAAAAGATATTGATATATGTTTATTAAATGAGACATGGTTGAAAGATCATCAATCATTTCATATTCCTAATTACAATTTTTACAACAGAAATTCTAAAAATGCTCGTAATGGTGTGGGAATATTAGTTAAGGAACATTTGAAATACAACGTTTTAAATACCTCTTTTTATGAAGATATACAAAATATAGCAATAAGTTTATATACAGAAAATACTACACTATCTATTCTTTGTGTGTATTGCCCTCCCTCAAGCGGACATATAAGAATGAATAGATTGCGCAATATTATAAGAGATTTACCAAAACCTCTTTTTGTGAGTGGTGATTTCAATGCACATCATATTGCTTTTGGATGTCTATCTACTAAAGCTCGTGGTCAAAACTTGTATGATATAATTGATGAATATGATTTATGTATTTTGAATAATGGTAGCTTCACTACTGTAAATTATCCTACACGCAATCCTTCAGCAATAGATGTCAGTTTTATTAGCCCCGAATTGACCCCACTTTGTGAGTGGTCTGTGTATGATGATCCTATGGGTAGTTATCATTACCCAACCATCACAGACATTACTATGTGCATTGAAAGATACACAATCAATAAACATGTTGACAAATTTTTATATAACAAAACTGATTGGACTCATTATGCAGAAACCTCATATTCAGTCTTCCAAGACATGATAGTCAGTGCAGAGAACCCGATGAAATCTTATGAGGAGTTCTGTAATCGGCTTGATAAACTCAAAGAAATTGTGATTCCTAGATTCACCAGGACCAACTTCAGGAGTAGACCACCAGCTCCCTGGTGGAACAGCATCTGTGAACAATCTGTTATTAAATCTTATGAAGCATTGAAATTGTACAGAAATGATCCAACCATTAATAATTACATTAACTATAAAAAATTAGATGCTTTAAAAAAAAGGACTATCAAGGAGCAAAAAAGAATTAGCTGGAATAGTTTCTGTAACAGTTTCAATAGAACTACTCCCATCAGTCAAATCTGGAATCTGATTAAAAGATTTAAGAACATCAGAAATAGTAATAAGTCATATAAAGATGAATTTGTGCAACCACTACTGGATAGACTATCAGATAGCACCAATTTGACTGACCGGGTTCAATTAGACGATTATTTTAATATTAATAATGAAAATCCGCAATCACGGTTTTTATTGGATCCTTTTTCATGGTCTGAATTCCTAATGAGTTTACAATCTAGGAGAAATACTAGTCCTGGTTTAGATGGTTTTCCATATTTATTGATTAAACATCTACCTGAATCAATACAAAATTTATTTTTGAATGTTCTTAATAATCTTTGGCATAAAAAGTTAATACCAAGTTCATGGAAAACTCAATGTGTTCTACCTATACTTAAAAAAGATAAACCACCTGAACAGGCTAGTTCCTATCGTCCAATTTCACTGTCTTCATGTCTTGGAAAGATATTTGAAAACATGGTGAAAACTCGCCTTGATTGGTATGCAGAATCGAACAGTGTTATCCCTTATGTTCAATATGGATTCCGCAGAGGACGAAGTTGTGCTGACAGTTTCGTTTCTCTTATAAGTGATCTGAAAAATGCAAAAGACAAGAGATTACACACAGTTTGTGTATTTCTAGATGTGCAAGGTGCATTTGATAATGTAGATCCTGGCATACTGGTGAAGGTTTTAAGCAATGCAGGTGTACCTGGACAATTGTGTAAATGGATTTATGATTTTCTTAATAATAGAATATTATATGTTAAGCATAACAATATCTTACATGGACCCAAAACTGTCTCAAAGGGTACTATGCAGGGTGCAACTTTATCACCCTTATTATATAATTTGTATACTTGTGAGATATGTAAATATGTAAATACTAAAAATGTAAATATACTTCAGTTTGCAGATGATTTAGCATTGTACAGTTCAGATGTGAATTTAACCGTAGCCATTAGTAATGTTAACATTGCTCTAAGGCAGTTGAGTAATTACTATCACCACAAATTAAATTTAAAAATAAATGTTGCTAAAAGTAGTGTAATGATATTTGGTAAGGATTCACCACTAATCAATGTTGTTTTTAATGGTGAAATTATTCCAAGAGTAATGTCCCACAAATTCTTAGGTATCGTAATTGATCACAAGCTTTCATTTGAAGAACATATTAAACATATATCTAGAAATGCATTAAATGGTGTTAACATTTTGAGATGTCTAGCAGGTGTAGCATGGGGTGCTGATCCCAAAATACTTTCAATTTTATATAAATCCATAGTCAGAAGTCATTTTGATTATAGTTCCTTGGCATATTTAAATAGCACTCATACTCATAAACTGGATATAATACAGAACAAAGCTTTGAGGATCATATCAGGGGCAATGTGTTCGACTCCCATAAGGGCCATGGAAGTTGAAACAAATATTATGCCTCTGTTATTGAGACGAATCAAACTTGCAAAAAGATACTGTTTAAAACTACTATCATCAAATAATCTCCTTATTATAAATAAAATCACCTCACCTCATTTAATAAGCACAGATGGTCCACTGACTTCACCTAATGATCTGCTAAAAGGTATATGCCCAACTTTGTGCCATATTTTCCTGGAAATAAAATCTCAATGTTCAAATATCAAAAAACAATCTCACTGGTCATGTTACACTCATTCATTCAATAGTATTATACATCCAATGTCAATTTTATCTAGGACAATTGATAACAACTCTGATTTTCTAGCATTCTTAGAAGAGAACCAAAACTATTATACAGTCTACACTGATGGTAGTAAAGGTACAGGTTATGTGAGAAGTGCAGTGTATGATCCCCAAAGGGGTACTGCTCAAAGCTTTGTTCTACATCAACAGTGCTCTATTTATACAGCAGAGGCATATGCAGTTTTTGAAGCTTTAAGATTGATTAGTTGTGTAAATAATTGTAAATATTTTCTAATCTTAACAGATTCTTTAAGTCTTGTAAATAGTCTGAAACTTGTAAATCTTAATTTTAAAAGTAATTATATTATCTATTTTATTAAGGATTTTGTATGGCGGTTACATAATAAAGGAGCTACAGTTGCCTTTATGTGGGTTCCCTCACATAAAGGTATTTTGGGTAATGAAATAGCGGACAAAGCTGCTTATGTAGGGGTCGATGCTATTGACGTCAGAAATGTGGTACATGTTCCTATGACTGATTATTATTATGATGTAAATGTTTCATTAAATAGTATATGGTTAGAATTCTGGAAGGAGGATCAGAAATTTAAAGGAAAATGGTATGGAAATATTCAAGAGGATTTACAGAGAAGACCGTGGTATGATGAGCTGGATGTAGCTAGTCGTGAGTTTATCACCACAATCAATAGACTAAGATTTGGCCACAATAAAACACCCTCACACCTTGCAAGACTGAACATAATTAATAGCAATATATGCACTTTTTGTAATGAGAGGATCGCCGATATGAACCATATTTTTTTCAACTGTCAAAACCATATGTTCATATTTCATAGACTAGTATTGGCAAGTGAAATAGTAGAAGTAAGTGATTCCTCCCGCCGCCAGTTGAGTGATTTATTGAAAAACAAGAAGTGTTATAGGGCATTGTACAGATACATTAAAGGCACTGTCGGAGCGATCTGATTACTGACAAGGGAATGAAAAATATCTCGAACATTATTGATAAATAAATAAGAATTGGCTTAAAGGTCTAGTAACCAGGCCATTAAATATTCAAAAAAAAAAAAAAAATTTTGATTGCGATGATTCTGATTTTAAAATATTTTTTTTAGCGTGTGCCAGTATCATTAAAAAATATGAACAAGGAGCATTTATTTAATTTATGTAAATGTTTTAATTCTACTAATATAATAAATGCGAAAGTTTGTGAGGATGTGTGTGTGTGTGTGTGTTTGTTACTCTTTCACGCAAATACTACTGAACCGATTACAATGAAATTTAGCACACATATAGAGGGTAACTTGGATTAACATATAGGATAGGTTTTATCCCGGAAATCCCACGGAAACGGGAAATATACGGGTTTTTCTTTGAAAACGCGGGCGAAGCCGCGGGCGGAAATCTAGTTACTTATAAATTTCAAATCGTTTAATGTAATCTGCAATTTCTTTTTAACTGTTAAGTAGGTATTTGCTAAATACGTAAATGAATTGTTGACGCCTTTATTATTAATGAATTGTTAGTTAATATTAAAAATATTTATATATATAACTTTCATCAAATAATTGCATGTTAATTCAGAAGCAAGGAAATGAAGTTATTTCAGAAGTCATGATTTATCATGGACTACTGTCTCTTATCTGTTTTTGGGCGTCTTCATCTTGAGTGGTAAATAAATAAAACGAAATACGGATAATCTAACCCAGTTTTATAAGTGGAATTTATTATTTTTGCTACTTTTTAGAAGTATAATATAATATTTATTTGGGTGTGTCTTTTTAACAGGCTTTCAATCTATATGTTTGTATGTAACCGACTCTTTTAGACTCGATTTCGACCCACAGATTTAGTTCAAACTTTGTACTCTTATCAAGGATCGGTGACAATACTATAACTCAGGAGTTTAAGCGTGTTTAAGATTTATTTGATAAAGTATAATAATAATTTGATAAAGCTACTTATAATTACACTTACACAACATATCCATCATTAAATATTACGAGTTGAAGCCAAGAATTTAAATAAAACCACTATTTTAACCGGCTTAGAACAATCAAGTTAAATTTCCAAACAGGCAAACTAACCATTCAATCCATATTACACGTATCTTCACGGAAGCCTGTCAACGAGACAAGAATTAAACATCCTCTTATATAGTACCAGTTTATAAGACCTCCCAACCCCCCCTTGGTGTTAACAAAATCGAACCATTAAGAAGAACTCAGCCTATAATACATGGTTCTACAAAAACTGGTCACGTTGTATAGTACCAGTATAACTTGATCTTCCCCTCCCGTCTTTTTGCAAACTAATTTAGGTTTTGAAGAGGAAGTGTATGAGCTGTTAGGGGTCAAGTTAAATTGGTGGTATTTGATAGACGGAGTACCGTTAGACCCGATCATCGCAGTGAATGAAGTTCATTGAAAGGTTTCGAAGAATTGCGAGATTGTTTTGGTGATGGATTATTCAAAGTTCTAGGGAAAGACGGATTGGTGAATTAAAGAGAATGTATAGGGAAGTACCTAATGTCACAGATAATATAATATTAAGTATATATGTAATATAACGTCTTCAAGAAAGAAAGTGTGTTAGAATCTGTACCAACGATGAAGTATTGGACAAGTATTTTAAGGGAAATTTCCACATCACCTTGTATGGCATGGAATAGTTTCAGTCATGTCTGTTTGATTTTCTTTATAGAGTCAAAAAACAAACAAAATCAGCACATTTTGCAAATAAATCAACCTATTTCATTCCATGCTTTTTGTCACATATTTACTCTACCAAAGAAAGAATAAAAATTATAAATTTTATCCAGAACAATTTATAAGTAAATATAAAACTCAAAGGTGACTGATATAGTGATCTATCAAGAAAGGATTTTAAGGATAGGTTTTATCACGGAAATCCCGGGTTTTTCTTTGAAAACGCGGGCGAAGCCGCGGGCGGAAAGCTAGTATGCTTATAATATGAACTTGATATGAACAATATTTTACTGACAGTTATCAATTACGCAGTCAAACGTAATATCTCGCAAGGAAGTGTAAAATCTAAAATCTTTGAGGAAACGCCGGCCGTTGGCTCCGAGCGCCGCGTCCATATTGATGAGATGAAATTACGGTCCGTTGGTTTGTCACGTGATTTCTGTCAAGTGTATCCTAGTATTAATTTTAAATTTTTAATTTTTTTGAACAATATGAATGTTGAATTATTTGAAAATCAAGTAAGAGTTAGCGAAATTTCATTTAAGAAACGAAATGCTTTACATTTTTACATTAATATGGATTTGAGTTACATTTCATTTAATTTTATTAATAACTTTTAAAAACTAAAATATATTTTCTACATGAAATAAAACAAACAATGACGATTTTATTGTTTATCCGTCTTGATGGAGATCACCTGATTATTTCTTTTCCGCCCGCTCTACACACACGCCCACACACAAAATAATTAGAAAGAAATTAAACTAATTCTTATGTACATACTAAACAAGAACATTTTACTTACAACTAAATTTGATTTGTTGTTTTTTCTCTATCAGTCCATAATCTAAGCTTTTGATACAATTTTTTTGTGCATTTTCAAATTGTTTATTCCTTAACATGACGTAACCCTAAAATCACTAATATTTGCCATTTATTCACGGATAACGTTAAAGTATTGCTTCCTGTACAATAAATAACATAAAAAGCTGAATAATTCAGTTGGCTACTTGTAAATACTATCACATTACCGAATTCCAACATGGACGGTGACAATGGAGAGATCATGCTAGTTGCGCTTAACCTAGTAATTTTTTGTTAGGAATATAATTAGGAATTTTTGAAAATGTATATAGGACTGTTTTTATTAGGATTTTTTGGTACATCTGAAAGGTGAATATGATCCTTAGTAAAGATCTGTATAAAGATTGAATTCTATAAAGCTTGGTGAAGTATCTGTTATGTTCTGTACCTAATTTATATCGTTTGAAGGTTGTAAAGCGCTTCTTGGTAGAGTTTTTATATAGATCTATAGTCTGTCCACTATAAGAATTGCTTTTTGACAGCTCGACGGGTGATACCAGAAGTGATGTTCAAAAGATTATCGATTGTGATACCATTTCAATTATAAATTCAAAATATTATCATAAATCGAATCAGGTACGTAAATAATAATTACAGTGAAACTTGGTTAAGTGGGACCTGGATAAGTGAGAAACCTCCATAACTGGAACTCATGCTGAGGTCCCAACACTTTGGCACTGAATTACCTCTGTTAGTGGGACGAGGTAAACCTCTATATCTGGGATTTGTTCTTTCGATTTATCATCATAGTTACCTCTATAACTGAGACAGCTAGTAAATTTTATATGCATAAACCTCTGTAACTGAGATAACATTGTTTGTTTACGCATTCTTATTCTACCCATAAATTCCACACGTAATTCCAAGTACGTAAGTACAAATTTTGAGCTTCAATTACCTTCAGTTTTAGTTTCGCTTTACAGATTTTTATTTGAAAAATGGCAAATTATTATTGGAACCCTCTGTAAATGAGACAGATATTTATTTATACCTGTAAATCTGAGACACTGGGTAAGTGGAATACCTCTATAAGTGGAACGACATTGCCGGTCCCTTGATGTCTCACTTAACCAGGTTTCACTGTACAACGTAAACGTACTAATAAGATATATTATGTAATAATAAGACCACATATATCTATGCATTGTATGTTAAAACTAAACTAAACTAATATTTTATTATTTATTGGTTTCTATCTTACAATTAGGTTGTCTTTACGTTTAAATTATATAACATAATAGAAGAGTTTTTCTGTATTGGATATATTTTACAGAGTATTTCTATCGATTATTTTAATCTATCGACCCGTCATTGAATAATTCTGTGTAGGCATCACTAAGAGGGCGGGACCTGTCCATGAAGTACGATAATTATTTGTATGACATTTTAACATAGACAATATAATCCTACATAGGCGTGAAGCTGTCAAAAAGCAAATAATATAATGGACAGAGTATAATATAGAATGCCCATCGCGATTTGATCCCGTAGCATAAACGCGAACGTCCAGTTCAAGTGAGATATTACTAATTCCTTTATTTTACGTAATAAATGTGAGAAAAACAACCCAACCTCTACATCTCTATCTATTTCTCCCAACGGAATTTAATTAAATACTTTTGGATGGACTTTTTTTTTATTAAATGTTGAAATTACATTTCTAAACGTCACCCAACTATTTAAAATCATAATTAATTAACGTTAAACATGTATACAATGCTATTAACATTATACTCTCTTTCTCAAGTCGGTTAATACCCTCCAAATGATCATTGATACAACCCATGATACCTGTGAAGTAAGATAAGATCTCCATTCAGACGCAGCATCATAAAATCATGCTTTGAATAATATATTTTGTCCTGCGTACGCGCAGCGCGTTAAGTGTTTATGTAATTTAAGTGTAACCTAAGTTAAATTAAGTTATAAAACATACATTTTTAATGTGTTTGTGTATGTCAGAAATGGTTGAATGGATTTTGATGTTTGATAAATTATGATTTTAATCGTTCAAGTGGCATAAAGAGGTAACATTTGTGTTTTGGTACGTATGTTTGTAATGTTATCAAAAACTACTGGACCGATGTCAAATATTTTTTGACTAATAGAAAATTACATTTTTCCTGCCACACAGGCTATCTTTTATTTCCTCTTTATACCCGAAAAGAGCCGAGACGATCGGCTAACTCTATAAGTATAAGTACAAAATTTTAATAGTTTTACTTAGAATTATCAAAATGCCATGTTTCCGGTATTGTGATATAATATTTTAAGCGTAATTATGAATCACATTTATCAATAAACTGTGGAATGTCAAATCAATATTTACCATTGATATTCATTCAGCCATTCTCGAGATTATATTGGTCCAGTCCACTTGGTACCCTACTTAGTTTTCAATATAATTTAATCTCTGTAGGTAATATAGATTAAACATTGTGTATGTAGATAAAAGCTAATATAACACGATTATTAGTTTTTTTTAAAAGTGAAACTTTTATTACATCGTCTCAAACTTTTTGGTCTGTGTAGCGCATGTCGCGTGTATCGCGGCTGCCGAGTAGGTATACCTACTCGGCAGCCGACCGTCACGCGACATGCGCTACACAAAGCAGTGTTCGGAACCGTTCGAACAGTTTCACTTTTACCATGGTTTCATAAAACCACACAACATTTTTTTCATTATTTTGGTCAAGTTTCAGCAAGTTATTTGGTTACCAATGAGTATGCAGTATAATTTATGAACTTTGCAAGGATCATATGTATCAGTTCTAAATTCTGTATAAGTTGTAAGATAATATTAATCCACATAAATTACTATCTGAAATTCAGAAAGTCCTTAATTTACAACTTGCACTGATGAAGTAGGGTTGTAAGTTGACAATACCCTGAAGGCTGAAGCTAAAGAAAGCTAAGTAATAATTAAGTGCTTAAAGTTTATAATATCTAATTCATCTATATATATATAAAACTCAAAGGTGACTGATATAGTGATCTATCAGCGCATAGCCCAAACCACTGGACGTATCGAGCTGAAATTCGGCATGCAGGTAGATGTTAGGACGTAGGCATCCGCTAAGAAAGGATTTCCCGAAATTCTTGCGGGAACGGGGAAAAACGGGGATGCACGTACAAAGTCGTGGGCGGAAGCTAGTTCACTAATAAACTACTTAAGTATACATGACATTTTAACATCTAATTTCTAATCAAACAAATACATTCTGTAGATTTTCTATCCGTTTCTGCACATTTTCCATTTTCGTACATTTCATGGTGCTAAGTGGAACATACTCAATCTGTCGTTAAGTAATAACTTAGTGTTCTAGGTATCGCATAATACCGCATTGTGTGATCTCGCGTTATCAATGGCCACTTGACACCAAGTAGTGGAATCGTGAGATGTTGGGATATGATACAGGAAGCTATATTGGTGTTTATGTTGTTTGTTTGAGGAGGTTGGAATTTGGTGAGATTTGGTAAGATTGAATAGGTAGTGGTGGTTGTGTTCGTAGGATTGGTTAGTGTTTAATATGTTTAAACGTATAAGATATAGCAGTAGAGATAAACTACGATAACATGGCGTGCCCCTCCAAATTACTGTTTCAATGTGTGTAGTGACATCCTTACGAAGGAGTTTGTATGTAGTTGTACGTATTCGTCTTTAGTACTTTACGTCCAGATTTGTTGGTCAACTAATCATAAGTTGCCGAGCGCCCAAGACAACGCACGTGTCGTTTTCATAGAATACGTCAGTGCAGCGCCATTACTAATAATAATGAGCGATTAGAGCGTGACTAGTCGAGCAACAAATCCGTGGATTTGTTTTTGTTTGACGGCCTTCTCATTACGCACACATGCGTTTTGAATCTTGGTGGTGCATTGTAAATACTTTCACAAATACTTTCAAACGTTTTGAATTTTGGAGTTTTGAAACGTTTTGAAGTTATCGTAGTTTATCTCTACCAATTATTCTTCTTTCAATTATGCGTACATGAGCAGAATACGACTAGATTTTAGATTATAGGATATGTACTAGGTAGGTTACCTACTACTTGCAGTGCTTACAGGTAGGTTATTATGTATGTCTATTTGAATCCTCATAAATTTTTTTTTCAAGTAGAGCTAAGTCATGTAAAATCGATAAAAAAATGAACTTGGCTTGGTACAGTCATGGTCAGTTCACGATTTTTTCTAGTGTTTATAATCTCGCTAGACAGATCATAGATTGTACTATATTTTAAAGCATATAATTAGCATAGCGTTTAAAATATGACAGTGACATATATATCTCCAAATAAATAAATAAATAAATAAATAATAAATTTATTATTTATTTATTTGGAGATCTTACAGAAACAATTAAAGGCGTATACATAAATTAATGACATAATCAATAATAACATTAACAATTGTTTCCTCTACGTCTCACAGTGAACATAATAGAAAAAGTAAAAGAAAAAAAAAACACAATACAATTATTATCTGTTGCAAGGTAGCCAAATATTTAAAACTAATACAGACTTCTGAAATATTAAACCGGGAGAAAAAGCATTATTTTAAGCATGTAGATACTTATTCAAAGTCCATATATACCAATAAAAACTAGCATATAATATTGTCTGTGTGTGGTTGCTGGTTGCAGCTCATCTCGTTGGTCAAGCTGAATGCATATTGTAGCCCGTGGGTGCATTGTATTGGCATGCGTTTTGCGTACTAGCTCTGTGACCATGCTTTGGGTGTAAAGAAAGGAATATGAAAATTTATGTGGAATAAATATTATGTAGAGCGAATTACGCTTCTTAATCTTAATAATTATTAATCTTCTTAAATTCATCATCATCATTTAAAGCATATGGTGTAGGAATGAAAAATTTGAAATATATAACATATTTGTACCAGAAAAACTATTGTAAATATTTTTTTAATGAACAACGAGCAGACATTTTGACTTTTGAGCCATATTACTTTTTTCTTTCACTACAAAAACTTTTTCCTTCAAAACCCACGAATTTTCCTTAACGTCATCCAATTTCCATGAAAATCGCTTCAAAATTCACCGTGTAGTCACCATGCGCAAGCGCACATCTCAACTGACATTTAGTACAAGTACCGAGAATTTCTCGAGATAAAAATCGATTGTGATGTGAATGCTGGCTGGATGCTAATTCCTTGGATGTATTGCAGGCTCATTGTTCGCGGGGTTCAATGATCGGTCCTATTCAAATTGCTTATAACTTTATATGCTGTGTCCTGGAGGCTCTATGTAATTTGTTTATAACTCTATATATAAAATTCTCGTGTCACAATGTTAGTCTGCATACTCCTCCGAAACGGGTGGACCGATTCTCATGAAATTTTCTGTGCATATCGAGTAAGTCTGAGAATCGGCCAACATCTATTGCGAAGCCGGGGCGGGCCGCTAGTAACTCTATATATTTATTCTGCTAATTTATTGGGATGTAGTATATTTTGTAGTAACAATCTGGTGACTGTTTAATTTGTTTATAACTATATGCTGTGTCCTGGAGGCTCTATAAGTCTATATATACTACTGGCTGCTATTTTATTTAGTTAAAGTGTATCAATAATATCCTGAAGATGTTTAAATTTATTACTATTCTATATTGTTCGACGCTATTTAATTTGTTTATGACTCTATGTTTTACTTCCTATCCCGGAAGCTCTATTAATCGGTTCCGTAGTATTTGCGTGAAAGAGTAACAAACATATATACATACACATACATCCATCCTCACAAACTTTCGCATTTATATTATTAGTAGGATAGGATAGGGGATAGGACATTATGGATAAACAAAATCAGTAAGAAAACACGTAAAAATGTATTGTACTATAAAATATAGGACATTACAATTATTTGGATTTCATTCATGATTTTTTGAATGATGAATGAATTATTGTTTTAAGGAAAATGTAATTGGAAAAACCAAAGCGACAGTGAGTTCTTAAAAATTCAATTGAGGCTTAATTTCCATTGAAGAGATTATTCTGATTAAGAAATGCGATATAAACAGAATGGATTTGTGAATGATTTATGTTAGCTGATAATAATAATAATTCCTTGATATAAATTCCTCTTTAACTAGTCTAATTATGTTTTGTTTGTCATCCGGAATTTATTCAATTTTTTTAGATATTATGTTCATTTTTGTTGGTTTGTAGTATTTAGACTATGTATGCTATCTTTTTATATAACAGGTGTTGGCGGCCTTTACTTATTGAAAAATACAATGCCTGACGTAAAATAAGTATTAAAAAAAAATCAGATGTTTTGCGCGAAGTGACAGTAGTACCCACCTCAACGCTTCGCTTATGAGGCGTGCAATAAGTATCATTGGAATATTGCAAATGTAACAGATTATATGCATGTGTCCCATATGATATGACATACTATAGTTGGCAAATCTTTGTTCAGGGGTGGTGGTCGATTACCTACCATCAGTGATCAGACGACCCATCAGCTTCATTGCCCACACTATGATTAAAATATTATAGTTAAATAGCGTGTTTCACTCATAGGTTGAAATAGTAAGACAAATTCATGAAATTATTAGTCTTATCACTGGTCCTTGATAATCGTACAAATTAATATAAGTTTGAATTTAGCCGTTTGAAGTGGGTAAATATCGACTCTCTAGAAATCGGTTACATACAAACATACAGGTGCACAATAAAAGCGTATTAAAAACCATTATCGCCTCCACTTCGTACATCCTTATCAGAATAAGACGTTTTTCGATTTCACCATTGTATGCGGATTCTGCGTATAGCTAGATGGACGTGAATACTAAGCAGGTATATCCACGTTAGTTATATGATATATCATTTGCATGCTTCATTTTTTTTCCGCAAATTGTCACTCGTTCGTGGAAGGAATTAGTCAGTGATAATTACAATAGATATGTGGATAATTAGTGATTTATTGTGTGTCTTGTGATAAAATGATATGTGATGATACAGATATAGATTATCTTGATAGTGTTATAGTATTAAGGTATGAATGTATTAAACTTAGCTACTGTGTGTGTAAAGCTACTATGGATTATGAATCTTTGTATGGATAATTGTGATTTTGATTTATAGAAACTATAAGATGTAATTATAAGCAAATTAATATGATTAAATGCTTGTATAGAATAACGTTTAGTTTAAATACTAGAACTTAGAAGTGCTTGCGAGCGAAGACACATTTCATTAAAAGACAAAATTCACGGACACATTTCATTAAAAGACAAAATTCACGGACACATTTCATTAAAAGACAAAATTCACGGACACATTTCATTAAAAGATAAAATTCACGGACACATTTCATTAAAAGATAAAATTTTAAGTGACTCAAATGACACTATTTTTTAAACTACATGTAATTGTTCATTTTCATAAAACTTGATGTAACTATTGTTGTTCTTGATAATTTATACACAGCGATAAATCAATCTAAAATATAACTGCAATTCATATTAAAAGGCGAAAGTATTTGGATATTTGTGAAAGTATACGTGTTAAAACTACAGAACGGAAGAGGCAGGAATTCGGTTACATGCGAAAAGAGGGGGACAGGCTTAAGTTACTAAATATGCTAACAAATGACATTATTTCAGTCGTCTTTGAATCTACATAGGACGGACTGTTACATGTTCAAAGTAAAACGCCCTAATGACTAGTTTTTATTGAAACTGTAATATTTACCTTCTTATGTATTTTGTTTTTGGAGTTCCATGCGGGGATAACAATAAAATATATATAACCTTATGGAGAACTTTTAAAACTGAGTTATGAATATAATGGTGTTAGTACGTCACAATTTCTGAAAGAGCACACCCAGCAAGCACAAAACACCATTATAACAAACTTATGATAGCACGAGTTCATGTACAAAGCATTATAGCCAAATCGTATATCGGCTGTATTTCTTTTATACGACTCTTATAAGTAAAATTTGGGCCCCCCCTTTAGACAGCGTTGAGCTATATAAAGGCAATTTAATAGCATTGTAATTATCGTATTAAATCATTAATTAAGTCAGTTATGAGCACATGAATAAACAAATGGCATTTTTTGCGACTTCATTACAGTTAATATATAGCTTTTAAAATTACAATCTGTTATTAAAATTTCATAACAATGCTAACTGTTGTAATTCCTTTGTAAAAAAGAAAATCTTATTGATTTTAAAAATATATTGATCTGTTTTTGATCGTGCAACTTTATGTGGACTTGAAATATTTAAATGTGAAAATTAATATTGAATGATGGGTAAGTACCGCCTGTATTTCTGAATGTTTTGAGTGAAATTAGCTGCGCGCATCAGTTTGTCGGGTGAAATATACATGTTATTGAGAAAGAATACACGCGCCCTCGCTAATATACTTTATTAGTATATTTTTTTTTATAAAACATAACCTATTTTTAACAAATATCACAAAATTTAGATTATAGTAATAGTTTTAACAATTAAAGTAGCTTATAAAGGTATTGGTACAAAATACAAATGATTTCATTCCCTTTCTAGTCAGATCTTAGTAGATAAATTATTGTATTATTTTTGTAACTAAGATAGGAAAAGGAAAGCAAATGGCGACAAATGAAATTAAAGCTTTAGGCATTTGACGATAGCATAATAGTGCTGTTAATTTTAATATGGCTCGTCACAAAAATTAGAGCTTGTAATACAAGACACTTATTATGTTCAGCCATATAACAGCACTTCGGAAATATGTTATAATGCTTAAACTCATAACACGTATTATATAGTGACTGATTTTTATCGAGCTTATCAGGGAACCGTAATTACTTGGTATAAAATAAATAAGCCAAGATTTTTAATTAAGCCATTTAAAAAACCAACTTGCTTGTTCTTTTCAGAACCAACATGCCCTGCAAAGTAAAGCGTTTCCCAACATAATATGAAGATGCCGATGAAGAAGCTTTTTTTGTTTACCTACTACAATTATTAATAAAATCAGTATACTCCTTTTTAAGTTTTCATTTGAATCCGCCTGTTTTTTAGTTTTATTCAAAGCCTTTTTATCCATTAACCAAATTCAAATTACGATGTTATTATTACTCATAGTTCTAACAATACTTTTATTTCGATCAATATATAGCTATATACTGTAGAGATGAATAGATTTGAAAGAAAACGGAGCAAAAGCAATAATTGTTATAAAGTCAATGTTAATATAGGATTAGTATTAAATTAACACAATAATGGACTATTATAAAGCTTTTATTCTTTAAAAAACCAACATACGTTCAAAGGCACTATAAAATAATTTATTTATGCTTATTTAGAGCGTAACGTTATGAAAATTACCAATATAAGATAATAGTCTTACTATAAGTTTGAAAGCTGTTTTAGAAGCTGTAATTTAGAATTATCCTACGTTTATTTAAGATTTTTGACATTGTAACAATTTTTTGGTAACCATAATATAACAGTTAGCATTATTTGATGAAGCAAATGCCTTTATAAAGTACTTATATTTGGATAGTGACGATTTAAATAATTAATATAACTTCAAGTCATAATTCTGTATATATTTTTGGTTAATATACAATTTATGTGCTTGCTGGGCATAGAGCTTTTTCGAACGGATCGATAATTTCCCATTTACTTGTGATATTGAAGGAAGGAATCATTCGCTAATAATATAAATTAAGAAATACGCTATTTGTCAATAAAAAGTTAAAATTAAATGCATCCAGGGCCGTAATAGAACTAATTCTTTGCCCAAGAACGCTTTTCTTCCAGATATTTACGATTTTGCGTGTCCCTTTTCTCATTTTCAACACCCCATCAATGCGCAACTTAAAAGGAAATTCCTATGTAATATAACAGAAGTATGAGATCAACTTATCCAAACGAAAACGCATTGGAGCACGTCATACTAAAAACGCTGTATTTCTCACGAACAGCCTGTATCTTTTACCATTTATGTCACAGTAATATAACCTCTATATCAGATAATTTGGGTTGGTTTTCCTGTAATTTAAAAGAGGTGTTTATGGCCTTTATTACATGTGTTAAAGACAATTTATTTCATTAAGAGGCAGGCAGGATATGTCCCTTGTTTACGGGCCAGTGGTTTGAACATGTCGGGACTGGAGGTAAAAACAATTTTACATCTTAACGTTATATTTATATTCACGAGAGTTAGAAGCAGTCTGGTATATTCTTAAAGAGTGTATCTTGTATTATAAAGTGCTTTATAAGGATCATATTGAGTTTCTAGGTGGTTTTTCTGAAGAATTCCTTGCTATTATCGAGATGTTAATTATTAATCACAAAGTTATAAGTTAAAACAATGTATCCAATGGGGGGAAGTAATAGCGGATACTTATATCTATAGTATCTATTAATATTATAGTTGATATAAGAGGTTTTGATAATAATAGATTCCAGTTTATTTTTACTCAAAAAAGGAAATTGACGGATAGAGCTTGCAATCAATTTGGGTTAGATGTTTTTAATAAAATAAATAAATAATCAATAGACGTCTGACCCCATAATAAATAATATAGAATACGAACAAATACCTGAATTATTTCGTGTTTTAAAGCACACTTTACAATACAGCGCCTATTTGCCATAGCGTAGTGCGTACCTAAAGAATTTCATCATAATTTTAATACTGTCTTTGAACTTGGTGTTTGACTTGGTCTTAACGTTACCCATATAGGTACATACAGAACCCTTGAACAAGAATATAATATAGACGTAAAACGTATTTTATCTGTGCAATTTCCGTTAGAATACATTAAGAACGGTTGACAAGTTACGAGCACCTGTGCTGTAGATTACATCCAATTGTATTTTACTAGTTTTTGTTTAAATTCCAGATGGTTATGCTAGCCTGGTATGTTTTTGTTTAAATTCGAGATATTTTTTGCCTAAAAATTTAGGTTTTAAGTATATAGAAATAACCTTTACTACATTTAACATATTTAAAAATAATTCTAAATCAAAATGTTCAGCCACTTTAAGTTCGTCAAAAATATAAAGATATTTTTGTAAATTGAACGTTTGCACATAAAATACAGTTGATGCATGTAAGCGTTAATTTTTTTTTTTTAATTTTAAAGAAAATTTTTAAACAAAATTGAATTATAAGTGATTGCATATATATATCACATTATAAGTGATTGCCTTGATAATTTATCAAATATATAAACTATTCATTACAATAACCAATAACCAATGTGGCTGAAACTAAGCAATTATAATATTAAGTAATCAAAATACTAATGATAAATTGGAGGGTCTTCGTCAACTAGGTATTTAATTTTATCACTTCCCAAACCTTAATTATTACAAGAATAATGTACTAGTCACTAGTGCATACTATTTAACTGACATATTCACACAAACAACTACTATATTATTACAAATAAGTAAATTTACAAAAACGTTTGCTTTCTGCATATCCTTTAAAAATACAATACCAAAAACCATAAAAAACAGTCCTCATTCAAAACCCTTCATTAACCATACTATACTTATCTGTAAAAATCGACCAAAAAGTTCCCACTAAAAATGGCGAAGTCAAAGTCGAATAATATTGTAGGTCGATGCAAAGGGTCCAAGGTGCACGTCACGGTCTGATGCTGAGGGACTGAGGGTCTTTGTTACCTCGAGACTATGTTTTTAATGTAGCGTAGGTTCTAGACGGTTATGCTAGCCTGGTATGTGGAATGTAGTATTGAATTTTAGATAAATTGTTTTGAGCTTTTTCTCTAAATAAATATATAAAAAGTATCATACAATTAATGTGATGGGTCTTTCTTTATTTTTTTATAGATTGTTAATTAAAGTATCGTAAATAAATATTTTTTGTAAGAATGTGAGTTAAAATTGATAAATGTCAACCGTAATTGCGTACTTTTACCAAATATATCTCAAAAACTTTATTTTTTAATTTATAAGCTGCTAACAAATATATAAAATAACTCAGGCTTACTTTCCAGTGACATTTAGAGTGACGTTTTTAAAATTTAATTGCATAGCACAGGAGCATGTAAAAGCCTATTATAATAATGCGCTTAAATTTCAATTTACCACGGCAGCGGTAAAAACAACGTGTTATGCATTATTCATTGTCAGTTTGGCGTGCTTACTGAAAATACCCATTTAAACTTCACGTCAAATAAGCCGTTAACCCACATTTAGATGATTTTTTAACGTAAAAGGTACTCTGTAAGACCTATAAAACAATATAATTTTGAGCTTTTTACAACAGACGTCATATAACCACATAGGCCACATAGCCTGTTAAATTAATTAATTATTCAAATGAATAGCCATGGTAACGAATAATTTTCTATTCAGACAGTCCACATTTTTCAAACGTTATCTAATATTAAAAATCGAAGAAAAAAACAAGAAGCGAACGTCCGGCGATTGGTGGACGCGGCGTTGCCGCACAATTTTCCCGCGGAGATGCGCATCTTTCGTCCTCCTCTAACACTGGCACTTTCTCAGCCCTCTCTTTCTTCAGACGTCCGCAGGATCGTCTCGCTTGAAGACGCAACCGAGATAATTTTATCTGAGCTTTGACTTCGTACGTGACTTTTTTTTTAAATCGAATCGAAGAGCCAATGGAACGAAAGTTTGAATTGTCTTTGATTTTTTTTGTGAATTGTTTGTTTTTAATGTAAAGAGGTTGTAATGAGATCATTGTTTTATCTGATTGTTCGTTGCGTCAGGTCAATGGGGTCAAGGCTATCTATTGTTAGTATGGAAGCTTTAAGCTCAACAGCTTTAAATGGTCTATTTGCTACCTTATGCATAAATATTCGTTTTATTCTTTTAGTAATTTTATGTTCGTTGATATTATGTATATGATAAATATCATTCTTAGGATTGTCATTATATGATATTTAATAAGATCGATATCGGTAATAACCTATATCAAGTGTGATAAAGTTTTGAAAATAGATAGGATAAGTGGAAATTGAAGGAATTATAGGAATAATAATGATATCAAGTGATGAGTGTAGAGTTATAAATAAGTACCTATAATAGGTATTACAATTTCATTCATTCATTCCTTAGAATTAGAATATTGTCATTGCGGTTGGATTTATTTTTATTAATTAATTTTGTTCTAGCTGAACTGTGCCCGGTACCTACGTGTGAACTGTGAAACAATTGACTCTTTTGTTTCAAGAAAGTACCTATTTGATATTTCTGTTTACTGTTCTTTTTGATGTCCTAATTTGTTCAAACATTTCAAGATGAAAATTTTCACCAAAACAGTCAAGCTCTCGAGTTTTGGAAGGACAAACGTACTAAAACAACTCAATATAAATTCAATTTCAAATTACAATATACAGAAATTGAATTATGTAAAAGTTTCATTATCTTTATCCATTCGCAAGAGTCATGTCATTCACATGAGTGAAACCAGGTGCAAAACTAGTATACATAAATAAACAAACGAACAAGTCAGTCACGCGAAACGTATCACACATTTCCTAAAGATTTTATCGCAAATGTACCTATTGTTTTCTTCAAGTCATTTAATGAATATTATCAATTATGTAATTATTAAATTATAATTTCGTCCATCATAGTAATATGTTGATTTCAGGAAATATTGTTAACTCCGTAATAGGGGTGTTCTGAAATATATTTTCTTGGCATACAGAATACTGTTTATTTTATATACTTATTATGATCATACTGTTTCCTACTAATATTATAAATGCGAAAGTTTGTGAAGATGTGTGTGTATGTTTGTTACTCTTTCACGCAAATACTACTGAACCGATTACAATGAAATTTAGCACACATATAGAGGGTAACTTGGATTAACACATAGGATAGGTTTTATCCCGGAAATCCTGCGGGAACGGGAAGAAGCCGCGGGTGAAAATCTAGTATTTTATATATTGCAACTACATAATTACAAAGTATACAAAGCGATGGATACAAAGTTATAAACGATGAAATTACAGATGAAAGTACAAACTTCGATTTTCAAGGTGAATTTTAACACAACTTTAGACAATTCATGATCATTGTCTTACTAATTTTATTTATTTATCAAAAGTGCTTTTTCATTTGTTCTATATTACATTTTGTCTATAACTTTATAGTTATTCTAGAAATTTTTAGGTACCAGGAGGCTATAGGAGAACAGGAGGATCTAAAAATGTTCACACTTTTCGATTTTATTTACCCTTGCAAAAAAGTAATCGTACGTATCTAAAAATAATCTTAAAAGCTAGTTATATATTTATTTATATCCTTATTTCCTAGTTCGATCGGCCGTTGACACATGTCGTGGGGCAACGTAACGGAGTGTCCAACTGTCTTGAAGAAAGCGCGTGCGCAGCATAGAGTTAATAATGTTTAGACAGCGCTTATAATTTTTATTTTATATTTAATTTCAGTAAAAAAACAGGCACAAAATCTGGTATAAATACCGTATTTAACTGATGAAAAAAAAAATGTAGAATAACTAGATAATTTTAGTTAAACAAACGATACTAATTTTCGGATGTAAACAAGATTATGAAATTACAGATTTACCTATTGAATAAAAATTATAAGTATACAATTTATAGATGTATGCACCTAGATTTGTAGATACATAAATAAAAAGATATATAAACGAATACATAATCCAGACATGCTTTCACATATGTAAATTGAACAATAATTGGTTTTAAGTTTTAACTCAAATTTTTGTATGAATTTAATCAATAAGTTAAACATCATCTCCAGATGAAACATTTAACATTTCACAGATCATTCTATAACAGAACTTTTTATTTTTTATCAATTCACCCTATTCCAGGGTCTATTTCTTCTATAAGCTACATTGTAGGGCAGGTGCGCAGGCGTCACCTTTGAATTGACCCTCTCGTGAGTCGTGAAAACCACTTATCCTTACCTTTATATTGTAACTGACATCTTATTGAAGCCAGATGGCTACTATTAATTAAAAAATTGTTTATGTTTAGGTATTTTATTCGTTTTAACCATTAACGTAAAAGAAAACAAATTGCATAAATACTTATTTCAGGCAATACTATATTGCGATTTATAGATTACTAGCTGTCCCGACAAACATAAAACATAATCGGTCAAGCCATTTCAGAGGAGTTCGATTTCGAACACCGCGATACAAGATTTTTTTTATATTAGACTAGCTGCGCTTCACGGTTTCACCCGTGTGGCTCCACTCCTTTTGCTCTTAGCGTAATGATATATAGCCTAAGCTCTATATCTTTCCTCGATAAAGGGGCTATCCAACACCGAAAGGATTTTTCAAATCGGACCAGTAGTTCTTGAGATTAGCGCGTTCAAACAAACAAACTCTTCAGCTTTATAATATTAGTATAGATACAATGAACAACGTGTTTAACTGAATGCTTTCACGAAGCTTCAAAGCACAATCTATTAAAAGGCATTGCATCAAACAAAATAGACTTATAAGTTTATAAACTAAACACCAATTGTATGAAAATGTCCATGGTATTGTAATGCGAACATATTATTCTTTGAACGTGCTTGTATAATGCGCAGCACGAGCCGTAGTCAAAACATATAGAATTATACATAATATTATCATAATTACGACGCGTTTTCATATACGGTTGATATTTAAATGAACAGCTTTTGATTGTTGTGAAGGTACATTCTAGCTATGAAACATAAATAAATTATACTTGACAATTTTTGGCTGTAGCCTATCTCTGCTATAAATACAATTACATTTATTATAGTGTCGACGGCATTATTTTCTTTCTTCAAAGGTCTTAGCTCGGTAATACCAAGACATAAATCTAATAAATTGCAGTCTTGTCGTTTTGAATCTCAGTGATAGAACTTGTAGATTTTTAGTTTCTTGTACTTTTCGGTATTTTCAGTATATAATTAACAAAAGAAAACCAGACGATAACAATATAATGCTCTCTAGTAGGCATTCGTTTTAAATATAATTATTGATAAAACAGCATGAAAGTCTTTTATTTATTACTAGCGCGAGTGGTCCGCCCCGGCTTCGCCCGTGGTACCTACATGTTTACGTTTTTTT
Organism: Colias eurytheme; assembly: GCA_907164685.1. Classification (NCBI taxonomy): domain Eukaryota; kingdom Metazoa; phylum Arthropoda; class Insecta; order Lepidoptera; family Pieridae; genus Colias; species Colias eurytheme. The sequence goes on from CAJQZN010040195.1 coordinate 53,968, forward strand.
TCATAAGAACCATCCTCGTACTTCAAGGAATAGATTCCGCAGCGCACGCGATGACAGAATTTTTAATACACCTTGGGTTACATTATTGCATTTTTGGTAAGGATCTCTATTTTTTTGAAAATGCAATATAGCCTATGTTGCTCAGTGAAGATGCAGCTTTCTAATGGTGAAAGAATTTTTGAAATCGGTCCAGTAGTTAATGCGTGAAAACCATACATACATACGTACATAATTACAAACCTTTCCTCTTTATAATATTAGTATAGATTAAGTTTCTTGACATAATAATATAGCTTCCATAAAATTATACGAAAATTTCGTAGCTTCAAGTAATTTTACAGTAGTAGCGTATAAGAGTGAATATCTCATTACCAGTGGTTTTACGTTTAACCATTTTAAGTTAACAAAAATATTGATTCCCACACCCTTACAAGTACATTATAAGATGGCCGGTGACTTCCGCAGGGGATAGGGCTTATTTCCGGTACGAACCCTTCGGAGGGAGCGTTGCTATGGCAACTAATTACTGACCACTAAACTTTTAATCCGTTATCTTTTTACTTTTTTAATTTGTCTTGCACGTTCAATGTTTCAAGCAAAAAGGTAAACTGTAGGTATTATATTTAATCGATTTTAAAACAAGACAAATAAATTTAGCTCTTTATCTTTAGATTTATAAGTAAATTGTGTTTATATGGATGATAGACAAAAATATATCTTAATAGAACTGTAAAGAACTGTAAATTGATATCACTTGATATAATATTATAACAAGGCTCAGAATAATATAAAGTGATGAAATTTTCAATAAATAGTTTCAATGTCCAAAAGGTATGTTTGATTTGTTTAATAGTAACTGCTAAATGATAAAATGTTTCAGGGATAATCTTTATATACCTATAAATTATTTATCTCTAGATATGTTAAAATATGCTGACTCATTCAATTTGACCAAGCGTAAGTTATCATAAATAAATTATAACTTCATATTTGTTTCTTTAAAATTCCAACAAGAACAAAACGTTTTAAATACCATTAAAGTGATTAAAAGATATGGCCTTTTCCTTACTTCCTTACTCATAAAATAATTGCGAAAGTGTTTGCATGTCGCGACAGAGCTTTTAAATTTTTATGCTGTGATTTTTGACACAGAGGACTTAGGAGGCTAGAGATTTCACAGGCTACTTTTCACGTGGTGAAACATCATTATATATGTAGTTATAAATACAAGCATATATAAACAAATACTATTATTCCCTTAAAGGGTGGTCGTCAAGTTCAAAAGGACTTAGATCTAATTAACATTTATCCCTTACACTACCATGAAAGCATACAAACTGTTGAATTATAATTATTTTATAACCTCGTGACTTAGACGCATCCGTCGTTTGTCGAACTAATGCTTATTAATTGGTATCTATTGTTTTGTTTAAGATACTTTATTTTGTTTTAAGATATACCGACTTATAGATGTTTGAGATGTACTATTTTAGTTGTAATATATTGATACATATAGCTATACAAATCTTATAAAGCTGAAGAGTTCGTTTGTTTGTTTGAACGCGCTAATCTCAGGAACTACTGGTCCGATTTGAAAAATTATTTCGGTGTTGGATAGCCCATTTATCGAGGAAGGCTATAGGCTATATATCATCACGCTAAGACCAACACGAGTGGAGCAATGCGGGCGAAACCGCGCGGCACAGCTAGTTAGGTATATAATTAGTTGCTTTCAAGATAGTATTTCATGTCAATATTCAAGCAAAGCAAGGATAGTACAGAGTTTCTTGTCGGCTCTACTCTACTACTACTTACTAACTACTATCTACCTACTACTTTATGTAGTATTCTATAGTTAGGTAGATATTTTCTAAGCTTCAAAAGCTCACGATGATTATCTTTCTAAAAGAAGTCTAGTTCGACAAATAAATTTGAGCTTAGATAATATTTTAAAAGTGTTAGTTCATTATATGCCGATCGTTTTACATAAACTTTCTTTGTCTCTATGTATTTCTGTAAAATTTTATCCAGCCATAAATATACGTAATAATACATATTTAGTCAATACAAAGATAATATAGATATATAAAGGCTAAAATTATATGTCATCCAATAAGTACTTATGTATATTGTCTGTGTGACATCGCCGAAGATAAACATAACTCACACATACAAAGAATAAAGCTGGTGTTACAACGGGTAAAGGAAAATCTCGATGTTCGATAATCTCGCAATGTGTTGTGCTTTTACGTTGTAATAATCTAGTAATTTACTACACTGGTGCTTAGATTACTTTTCCAAACTTGATGTATCTACGTAAAAAGTTCTTACAAAGTTATAATGTTTTTTTCAATGGTAAGTAGCATGTATTTGAAAAAGATACTTATTAATGGATTCCAAATATTAATCCAAACAAGATTGAAAGCTTTCAATGATTATTTTAATTGATAGACCTGTTCAGCCGGGCTTCGTCTGCACTGAGTTATTTATATATAATTCGATTTATTTACAATTATTATCCTAATCCAATTGAAAGTTAAACGAGCAAACTAAACAATTAAACATTATTACAATATACACTCATAAATAGTATAGCGTGGTATATCACGTTAGTTAGTTATAACTCAAACGCCTATCTTTTACAGTCAGAAGATTAATACCCATTGTACCCCAAGCCCACAGTCACCTGTATTTTCACACGTATCTATGTGGTGTGTTGATGCGACGCGTTGCCATGGCAACCGCCGCATTCCCAGAAGAGCCTTCATCCACGTTATTACGTAGCATTCGATCGCTCACTTATCTATAACAGTATAATTAAGACTTGAAAACCAATTTGGTTTAAATTTTATGAAGTTCTCTTCGTGAAAGATATCGTCTAGATATAAGTAATCTGTTTCAAGTGTATCTTATTTTATGGTAGTCTTGAAGCAATAGTGATAAATACATAACACGTCATAATTATTGTATGTGCAAAGTTCTATATTCTAACATAAATACTTTCCTTGGTTTTCCATGTATGGACAAAGTCGCGATCTATGATTATCATGCTCTACCTCCATTTTAAGTCAATCGTTCCATAGATTTATTGAACATACAAACAAATATCACCTGCTCTTAACAAAGTAACGGACCCTTTGTCATTACACCATACGTCACGCGGTCTAATGATTCATTACAAAACGGAACTAATGTGAATTAATGATTTAATGATAATGTATAATTGCTTAATTTATGAAAACAACGAGAACCTAGTATGATTATACGTTAACAACTTCTTACGGGATTTTTTAGGATAAGTATATAGTAATCAAAAATTACAATCACTCTTTAAGTATAGGTAGTAGAGACAAATCCAACTAAGCAAAAAGCATTAAAATCCATTTAGCAATTCTTGAGTTATAACATGTGTAACTAACGCGACTTCCTTCATTTATTTTAATGAAACTACATAATATATCTTCAACGTTATTTTTTCTTTACTTTCTCCGTTTTATAAACCGTTCGCTCCAATACATACACCGTATCAACCAAAACCAGAAAAAAGTCAACGAAAAAAAAACGGGACATAAATCAAAGGAAAAAACACAAAAAATCCTCCAAAAATCTTTATTTTATAGCCAAACTATGCTCCGGAAAGGGCGCTTGGACCATTAGCACGCCCTCCCTGGTCAGCGAGGACACTATCCTCTCCGCCTCCACTCCCCTGGGCAAGCGGAACTCGCGCCTGTACTCGCGGACAGTGGTCCTGTTGTCTGTACTTATCTCGTGGGATGCTGTCACTTCGAGGAGATCGTTTATTACATTTACGTTAACCTGCAAATAAAACAATCTTAAGTACAATATTCTAAGATTAATAAAATTGTCATCGAAGGCTTAAGGGTGGTCTGGAATAACCTAGTAATATTTATTTTATTTATTTATTTACTCTTTATTGTACAACATACTAAAATAAAAATACATAAAACAAAACCATTTAAAATGTACAAATGGCGGCCTTATGGCTCAAAGCCATCTCTGCCAGGCAACCTTCAATATTATAAAAACATTGCATTTTTTTCCAGAAAAGTGTAGAAAGATTTAACTTAATTTTTATTCAATTTGGAATTCGTCTTGTCATAATCAAGTATAGGTTTTTTATTGGACGTTATAGCTTCTATTTTTGTTCAAACAATTTTTTAGTACTTTTTGTCCTATTTTTCAAAACAATGTCACAGATCTTAAAATCAGTTCATACGTTCTAACCTAGATACCATATTCATTCATAATTATTACCTCAGTAGGGTCAAAATCGCTCAAATCGAACCGCAGCTTGATCACCCTATCCTCCCCCTCCCCCTCTATGAGGGGGGAAGTGTTCAATAGTTCCCAGTTCACTTGTTTCGCTGGTTTCTCCTTTGACGTGGTCAAGGCAGTGTCGGTTTGACTGTATATACCCATGAGGTTAGCGCTGAAAAAAATGATAAAAATATGTATGAATTTTCATTGCATAAAGATGATTTTAATTACTCGATTTTTTGTGTGTTTGTTAATTCGCATTTGAATCCGATAGATTATAGGTATGTATTTAAAAAGGCATTTTAAATATTTGCCGATTTTGTCCATGTGTAATCGATAAACTTAAAATCTAATTAAAGAATTTTTAAACATTTTCACCAGTAGAAAGCTATCTTTGTCCTGAGTGATACAGACTTTATTTTTTTTAATTTTACCCTGGTCTACCTGTCAAAGGAGTGACATTATCACTTCTATTCTTATCAACAAGGACTTAATTACGGGTGTAAAAACGACATAATATGATGATGTTATTTTTTCAGTTTATTCTTATTTTTTACCTGAATTTTGCCATCTCCTCGTCGATTCGTTTCATCTCAGAAACAAATAGTTCTTTAACATTAACCAAGGCATCATCAAATAATGGCTGATCTGATATTTCTATTGGTATATTTATATGTTGTTGTAATTGCCTGTCAGACATTTTGGATTTTTTATTATTTATTTAAATTAAATATTTTTTTCAATTTTAATTTTATTATTTCATTGTATCTATTTTGTTATGTTTTGACAACTGACATTTAGGTTATTTTCATTTATTCTTTTTTATTTTTCAGAATATTAGGTTTTAATAAATAAGGTTCATTAGTACATTTAAATTAATTAAATTGAACCAGTGAATTGCATTATGCTAAAATACCCGACTGAGTATAATATATTATACTTATTGCATAATATATGTATCTAAAGATCATTGAGGGAACCTTTTCTAAACGCGATAAAAATAAAATGTAAAAAAATATTTAAAAAAAATTATTTGAACAAAACATTGATGTTGTATCTTATTTCTCTCTATAAACGCAATTGCGACAAATCTATTAAAAAGAACACAAAAGTAATCTCCCAATTCAAAATGAACTATTAAAGCCAGAAACCAATAACAACATGACCTTATAACAATGAATTCAATTAACTGTACCCAGATATTCCCCCCGAGATGTGGTATTTAGCTGCCCTTTAGCAGATTGTCAATTCCCGAGTGTCATGGCGACGGAAATCTAAACATGATGCTATTAATCCCGTAAAGGGCGTGGTAGCGACAGTAATGTTTGTATTTGATGGATAATTTAGAAGAGGTTGATGGATAATTTAATTTTATTGTCGAATATGAAGTAATGTTTGTTGCAAATAAGGTTATTTTTAATTGAAATCTTTTATTGAAATTTGAAACACATTATATTAAAGAAGCTTTAAGAAATATGTAAATCAATTTACCTATGTGAGTTTCACGTTACTAGGTTTGTCTAATCATGTCTAAAAAATGGTTTTAAGTGTAAAAAATTTAAAATGGTGTATGGTTTAAAATGTAAAACAACATAAGCATGGTCCCCCTTTACAAAGGGCACGAGGGCGCGAATCGAACACAATTTGGCGGGAAAGCTGTCTGTTTGACAGATCATTTTTTATTCCGTTTCGTTCGGAAATTTGGCAGCCATTGTTCCACAAATTACCAGCTGGCCAGGAAGTGAATTAAGGCTACCTTGATTTGTTGTTTTCTATTATTATTTTTGTGATATCAAATGTAGGGAGTAGGGACACTATTTTTTTTTATAGAATTATCACATTGCACCTACTAAAATTAATATAAGTGTTATTTTAGTATTACATATTTTAGGTATTTATTTTTAATCAATAAGAAAACAAATTGACATTATTGGGATTAAAAAGGGTAAACTCACACATTAAATTAATGAAAAAGTCATAGACACGAATTTAGTATTTAATAATCTCAAAAATAAGTTATTCCCGAATATAAAATACACATAAAACTAATTTATTGTGCCAAAAATAGTCATTCATAAATTCTAAATAACACAAAAAATAATTAATACCACAAGCTAGGCATTACAGGCTGACTCACATACGTCTTAGTCACGAAAGTTATGACAAAAAAAAAACATAAAATTGTCTATGCCATAATGAAAGGGCAGTTTTTAATTCCCGTAAAACGCACGTACTCTCGGGGGAGAGTCGGCAAACATCATTACACGAACTTTGGATCGATGTACATTCGTGAACAAAATAACATTTAGTTTATTTAATTAAAAATCTTTATCGCGGATTAATTATATATGTATTGTGAAAAAAAACACATTATAGTATTGAAATCATAGTATTTTTTCATGGAATTTATAGAGCTTTTAAAAAATAACACGAAACGAACATACTTACACTACTACTACTAACAGGTTAGTATTAAGATGAAAATGTATAAGCACATATTATTTAATCAATGAGAAGGTGATTCTGTCTTGAACAGAGATGCCTTTTTTTAATCGAAGATAAAACTTTCGGTGAACTGCAAGGAATAAAAACCGCGAGAGAAAGTACTTAAAAAAAGAGAATCCTTCTTACATGATACAATGAATAAAAAAAGCTTTGGAACGATTAACATCTATCCACGACTGTACCACCGTAACACTAGGCGTTATTTGCTCTGGCAACAATTCGTAGTAATGTCAGAATAATTATTAATAATAGCGTTCTCTAAATACATATTTTATCAAGTGGAATTATGTTGTAATTTAGTATATTTCTATCATAACTTTTTAAGCTTTTTAAAGCTTTTGTTTAAATAAATTCTATTCTTAAACGATTTTAACAAGATACAGATGAGCTTGTAAAAATCAGCAAGTTTTTATTCTATGCTTTTATTATCTAAGGGCCGATTTTTCAATGCTTGGATAAAACTTATCCGTCCAACAAAGTATTACATGATAATATTAAAATGTCACGTAAACTGTCAAATACGGGCAATTAGAATACGTTTTTAAAATGGTAGTTTTATACATTATACGACGAATAAGTTTTATCCAAGCATTGAAAAATCGGCCCTAAATTAAATAAATGTTTTAGCGTAAAAGAGTAAAAATCCTTCATGCAAACGTGCTAGACTCAAGGACTACCTAATGGATCGAATTATTTTTGTGTTGGATATCCATTTATCGAGGAAAGCTAAAGCTAAGGCTAAGGCTTTATATACTCTTCTCGCTGTCTGTTTGCCCTATTTATGTTTACATCGGAAAGGTTTTAGTACATATTGTTAAGTTTCACCCCTTTAAGACAAGCATGCAAGCAACGCGACGCACGGGCGGAAAGCTTATCTAATATCTAATATCTAATATATATTATAAAGGCGAAAATTTGTAAGGATGTATGGATGTATGGATGTTTGTTACTCTTTCACGTAAAAACTACTGAACCGATTACAATGAAATTTAGCACACATATAGAGGGTAACTTGGATTAACACATAGGATAGTTTTTATCCTGGAAATCCCACGGGAACGGGAACTATGCGGGTTTTCCTTTGCAAACGCGGGCGAAGCCGCGGGTGGAAATCTAGTAATCTATAAATGAATAGGTGAAATCGAAAAATCCCTGTTATTCATCATTACCATTGATTAACGCGGTACCACGCCATTCCCCTCAATTTGCGTCTGTTACCGAACAATCAGTAAATTGGTGGTACATAAACACAAACACTGAGGGGGCTGCACCCCTACTATGAGAACTCGATAAAAAAGATCTATTTTTTATAGATTTTGTTTTGAGTATTTGTTTATCATATTTAATTCACTGATGATATAAATAAATAAACGGTGTGATTATTTTTCAAACGCCTGGCCATAAAACAACTTAACGAAAATTATTTATTTACATTTACTACAGAGTGACATCCAAAATAGGACACCACTCACCACTGACGTGAAGCTTATAATTAAACGATTGATTTAAAATATTTTGATCCTATCTTAAAAGTCGAATCGACAATCAAAGACGATACAAGATTAATTTTAAAGAACACACCACATTCTATATTCGACTTCAAACTCGCTCTAAACTGTAATTCGACTACCATTCTAGAACACATGGTACTACGCAAACTGCGTTCAGTCACGCGACGAAGATCGTCCGCGGTGGGATAAACCAAATAGATTGGAAAAAACCGCTTACATTGATTAAATTGTTTAGTAATATGAGGCAGCTGGGAACGGCCATCTCGTTAATTTTGATGATGTGAGCTGATTTTTTGGGCAAAGATAATGGGGGCTAAAAAGGTTCATACCTAAGTATGTTTGAGAAAAATTGTGATGTAGAAAGGTTCGTATGGAATGGTGAATTTTGGTGATTATATACGAGATGGTTTTCTGTGAAAAGTTAAGTTTATAGATATTTACGGAAAATTTTTTAGTAAAAACTTGTTAACGTTGGTTCCTTTTAAAAATCAACGAAGACATTGGTAATGGCTATCTATCCAGCGTCTAAACTATTTTATTTTATAACTCTATTAAGTAAATGAAACATACATATTTAAACTATAATGTAAATATAGTTTTAGTCAACACATCGTAATCTCGCCCTCGAGAAGTCTACTGCTGAACAAAGCCTCCCTCGAAGCTTTCAAGAACTCGAATGAACTCGAAAGATACCGCATCAAACCAGTTCCAGATATTACAACAAACAAACATACAAACTAGCAAAACCGATTAATTTATCCATCACATTAGCGCATTAGTAACGCATTTATCTGTGAACCAATAAATGGGGCTGATTTGTTGCATCATCCCCCTCAAAGCTGCTAATCATTACTTATTGCCTTGTATATTGACTAAATGTACCGTAGAAATGTACCTATAGGAGTCAGATAAATGATTTGTTTCGATAATTATATGTGGAAGAAGGTTCCAGATTTTTCTAGGGAAAAGGTAGAGCCTTGGCAGTGTCTTCTCCATAGGTCTTCTCTAACAAAAAAGTTAATAATTATAATAAGGTAACAATAGGAAGCTGGAAAACGAAAATTCTAGTAATTTTAATCTATGAACCTATAAATCACATAGATATTTTGCAAACTCCTCTATTTTTTTCAGATCGAATGCACTGCGCTAGCTTTAGTGGCAATAATCTTTAATCGATTTATGTAAAATTTCGCAGGAATATAGTCTCAGACACACATACCTATGTTATGTCCGACAAAATATAACATTATTTTATCATTGTTGTAGGGCTTGTACATTAAAAGGGCACTTAACTTATCAGCCACAAATTCTAAGTATACCATCCCTCATATTATTTTGGAAGGATTATATTCCGTTTTTCTGTATAAAACATTCAAACCAAGCAATAATAACCCATCTACCACCAAGCAAGTCACTGTTGACCTCAAATCGGTTCAGTAATGTATTCATATCACACGCAACGCCGCGTGCGCACACGATCACATTGTGGAGACGCGTGACGTAGTGGCACGTGTGACCGGGATGGCACGATTTGTGACTAGCTGGTGGTCCTGGGTTTGTCCGACCGGGGACAAAATAAAGAGAGAAATACTAAAAAAGCCGAAAAATGTAAAAATCCTATTAGATGTGCCGCGGCCCGCGCAGACGATATTGAGGGCTATATAGTATCATACTGTAAAGTACCTATATTACTGTAAAGTTTCATCCAAATCCGCTCAGTTGTTTTTTTGTGAAAGAGTAACAAACATACATCCATCCTTACAAACTTTATGCAATTACAATATGATTCCATGACTTATGAGGTTGTGAGACAATTTTGTATTAGAACTGTGAATGTGTTAACTAAACTCGTACTATTTCTTCACTACATAGTATAAAACAAAGTCGCTTTCTCTGTCCCTATGTCCCTTTGTATGCTTAAATCTTTAAAACTACGCAACGGATTTTGATGCGGTTTTTTTTAATAGATAGAGTGATTCAAGAGGAAGGTTTTAGTAGATATATAATTTATTAGGTTTTAGACAAAGCGGGCGAAACCGCAGGCGGTAAGCTAGTCTAAAATAAATGGAATCTCAATAACAACTAGTATGACTCAGTGAAAGTCCCGCTACTATCGTTCAAAACGTTTAGTAAATTCATAAAAAATAATTCAAACTTCATCAACAAAAATACACACGTAAATGACAATGTAACAAACTACTTTACATTTTTCTAAATGAAAGGGAGTTAAAGTAAAATATACCTACTAAAATAATTAAATTAACCGAGGCCTCATGAAATGTAGCGCATTCATCAAATATGATAATTAATATTTTTGTAGCACGCAACATGTCCTCGGCTTATGACCTCTTTATTTGAGATTTTTACTTAATTATGTTAGTTTTAGTATTTTTGTATCTTGTGACGTATCTTTTGAGATTGGAAACATATTATTTGGTAAAATTAAAAATATTTAAACAGAAAACCTACTAAACTTACTACTACTAACTACTTATACTTACTACTACTAACTACTTACTACTACTCCCCAACAATGTATTTTAATTTCACTAATAAGATAATTCACCAAATAGGTCATGTACTTACCTTTTAGCAATAATAATTAACCAACTTCCCAAAAAGACGAGTACTGTTTTAATTTATAACACAATAGGAATAATTGGGACATATTATAATGAGACGACAGGTCTATTCGGACCATAACTAGCTCTTTAGATTTGTAGCGACGGCTCCTGTCTTAACACAATAGACTTATAGGCCGAGAGGTGGATGCAGAATTGTGTAATTGTTTTAGAACCAAAATTACTGTACTTTTTTGATCAATTTTCTGTCATGGTATATTTAGGTTATTTCTTCATTGGTAATTAAGTTCTTAAAGCTAGCTATCAGTTATATATGCTGAAAATAACGCCTTGAACTATAAAAAAGATAACTATCTCAAAATTTTAATAGATACCATTTTAACGTTATAAAAAGGTATCATATCTCTACGAATACAGAGGTAAAAAGCTCTTTTTAAGAATAATAATTACTAATGTAATTTACTAAATAATACAAAACCTCATGGGAGGTAAAGCGACGGAGGAAAATCTTGACATTTCTCAAATATCGCACTTCCAAACAAAGATAGCTTAACAAAATATCCAGCGAGCTCTCAGCCTATACTTTTATTATTCAGGCCGAGCGCCATTCAATGAGCTTCTACGAACATATCAGCGAATAATGCAGATGTTCCACGTCACCAACTCACTTCATATTTAGGCAGGGAGCAATGGACTCTCTTATTTAGTCTTCCATGTATATGGGTTTATTAGGAAAATAAAGTTTAAAGTTTGGAATTGTTTGGAAAATTTAACGTTTTCATGATGGACTATTGCGCTAGTTTAAGGCGTTACCCGGCAATTTCGACTATGTTCAACCTCTATAAAGTCTGGTACAACATAAAGCACAATACCGAAAAAAATATATAAAATAGGCTGGTCTTTGATCTTTAATTGCTCGCGAGGACTTTTTTCCAAAGTTAA
>CAJQZN010040197.1:0-16628 GCA_907164685.1 Colias eurytheme
CAGGACAGCTGTTGCCATGGCAACATGGCACACACACATGGATGTTTGGCCGCCATTACTAGGCTTCACTCAATGTTTAGGCGATATACCGTCCGTCTTTTTTTATACGTCCATGAATTGAGGATATCCCTCAATTCATGGACGTATAACTAAAATGCGCAACTTGAAATTTGGTATTTTGGCAAGATTTACAGATAGTACGACTCAGATAAGTATACATTTTAAATGTGTTTAACTATTTTTCAATAAAATCCTTTAGCAGCTATAGACTATTTTGATAGAATGTGAAATTGAGAATGTAAAAATAAATTCGTGATACAGCCAAAATTTATCTCATCTATTATAAATTGTATTTTAAACTTCCTGACATCATTTAACATTTTTATTTATGAGGTTGCAAAAGTTAATAAATAGTGATATTTTATTCCATGCAGGAGTTGTGTATCTTAATACGTTTTAACAAGATTAAACAAATGTATCTCAAATTTTACACATTTAAGTAGATTATAATATGTATAAGAAATGTTTTAAATGTCACAAAATATATTATAATATTCTTTGATAAAATATATTTCTAAAATGTAATTTTAAGTATAAAGTAAGTAAAAACAATGCAGTCATCGAAAGTCCATCAACTGTAACGTAGTAAAGAGACTCGGTGTGAATGAATTCTTTAAATATCTTATTATTTAGATAAGTAGATCTATTTAATTATTATTTAGTTAGTGCTACATGTTTTATTAAAAATATACTACTACTGCATGATCTGTGTATTGTATTTTATAGTGATTAAAATGTACGGTTACAGGACATAATAATAATTATAAGTATCCGTTTGACATTATGTGTAAACCTGGTATTTGAGTAGTGAGTACATGTTTTAGTAAATTAGGACTTAAAATTATGTTAACGTGTTTAACGTGTTCCCTAGTTTAGTATTTTTTCGCATGAATTTATTCCATTCGTATTAATTATTATAGTGTATTAAATATATTTTAATAATAAAATTGGTCTTTTATTTAATCCTTTTACTACACTTACTGATTTTTCAAAATACTTTGGAATGGTGATGAAGTTGAAAATTTTAATAAAAAGAAGATGCTGGATTCAAAACAAAAATCAGGAATATATTTTAATTACTATACAGCGTAGGTACAACAGACTGATCCATTAGCACCACCATATACAATTTGCTCCTTCCAAATAATTTTTGGTGCTTTTAGTTCATGAACAACCAAACAAAGAATAAGGATTATATTTTAGTGGCTAAATAAGAGGGTATGGAGAAAGTGGATAAATTGCTTATGTGTAAATATCTATTTTCGAGGTCTATATCTACCGATATTTAATTTCTTTAATTTAGAACTGGCAAAAAGAGTATGCTCCTTGCATAGATAGTATGTGACAAAAAAAGCAGCTGTCAACAGTTTTAACGTCATCTTTATCGAAGTCATTAGTCAATGTCAAACAGTTTGATTTGATACGTGTGGGTTGTGGTTGTGTTGCTAATTGCCGCTATAAATAAAATTATAAATAAAACTGCTACTCGAAGTCTACTATTCGGATATCTTGCTGCTATCATTATTTTAATTGATATCTACTTTAATACATCATAATGGCTACCGTGGTAAGTAAAACTTTATTAAGAAAATATACGTATTTTTTATTTATACGTAAATAGTTAATTGTTCAATAAGGGCGGTTGTGATGATGTCAGAGACAATAGCAATTATTTAAAGGGCAGTGCTTTTCTATAGGGTGTGGAATTGGCCTTGACAAGTCATTTCCCTTGTGAAAACTTATTCATTCTGTCTTCAATTAATAAATTGAGGTCACGTCTTTAGAAAGAAGACGAAGCATCATTACCGTTAATGTAGTAGCCCTTGAACTATACACACTTAAATTGTCCGAATTATTAAAAAACTAGTATTTTTTATGAATGTTAAATGTGAAACATGATTCATGACTATAAAAACTGTTTGTTAATTATAATTACTTATATATCAGTAAAAACAAACGACACTATTTACTTTTAAATATTATAATATTAACATTCAAGGCGCAACTATAATATAAGTGTTTTTTGTTTGACTTAAAAAAAATTTTTATTCGTTGAATCAAGCTGTGGGCTATATTACTCCAATAAAAGTATCAATCAAAAATTATTTATTTCAAGCCGATAAAGATGAACAGCTAAGCTAGTGTGTATAAGATTACAATTGTCACAAATTCTTAATGTTTCAAACATTACACATTTCCAGCGTGATCCTACAGTAGTGGGTGTGACACCGTTCAATGCAGTGGAGGATGCAGCAGCCCTCCGCGCCGCCATGAAGGGCTTTGGCACTGACGAGGATGCTATCATCGCTATCCTCACCAGCAGGTCTAATGCTCAGCGGCAGGCTATATCGCAGGCCTTCACACATGAATATGGGAGGGTAAGATATTTTGACAATGCTTTCTATAATAATTCTAAGAAAAATGCATATCAACTGTGTTAATAAGTAATTTTTATTGTGTGAAACATATATTCATATCATTTTACAAGTGTCACTGTGTGTATATAATTATAGTTATCTCAAGTAAAAGTAAAAAGTCTTTTAGCAATGAGTTGGAAAAATACAATTTTGTTACTATATTTTATAAATTAACTAAACTTTATATAAATAAATCTATTGATACTACTTCTTGTTGCATCAATGCAACTAACATTATTAGAAACTTGCATTGTGTTTGTAGAAAACATTATTAAACAAATTCATTATGCATATATTCACTATCAATATCAATTGCATCCCTAGTAAGAACATTTCATTATTGTTCTGATTTAACAGTTGCTGCTTTATTGTGTTTCTACGTGCTTATAAGAATATAAAAGAAAATAAATACATTTAGTTTCGACATTAAAAACTTAGTTTAACTTTTCTATGTTAATCTTTTTGTTAAAAATACAAATTTGCAATCCTCATTGTTGTCAATGTTTATTAAAATAACTTAAGATATTTTTGGTAGTTTAAATAAATAGAGCAATGGAGCACATCAAATTGTGACCATTTGTTAAGGTTAAAGTAGGTTTGAAACAATGCCGAATGAATCATCACATTTTCTCATACTTTATACTCTGTGAATGACTCATGAATAAAAACGTAATTGTATCATAGTTTTATAATTATATTGTATAATCTATTAATCATGTTTTTAATGAATAATGCAACCTGTCAATACCTATTAAGCTTTAATTAATAATTATTATTTAAAAAACCAACAATAAATATGAGTTGATCAACATTATTTAGTGCATAGTTAGCGTTTAGCTACTATTATGTATTCTGTAGCATAGTGTTAATGGCTTGGCTTGTTAACAGATGAGAAATTTTCAAAGAATATAAAACATCGATTACGAGGTGGGATTTGAACCCGCGTTTTTAGGCCAAACCGGGACAACGCCTAGCTTTGCGGCTATCCGTGAATCCGCCTCAGTAATCGAATATCTTCTACTCTTTCGGTTTTATGTGTCTAAGGGACACCCCACGCCATCTATTGACATAATTAAACAACCATCTCAACCAATATGAAACATTATTCGTAACTTTAAACATATAAACATTGAAATAATATCATCAAACTTTCACACTTTTTTCACTCCCAAATAACCTCAATCTATTCTAGGATCTAATTGAAGATCTAAAATCCGAGCTCGGTGGTCACTTCGAAGACGTGATCATTGCGCTGATGCTGCCCCCAGCGGAGTACCTTTGCAGGGAGCTCCATCACTGTATGGATGGTATCGGCACTGATGAGAAGGTGCTCGTGGAGATACTGTGCACTCGCACTAAGAAGGAAATAGCAGAGATTGTTGAGACTTATGAGAGATGTGAGTTTTTTTTTTTATGTGTAGGTTATAGCGGATAATAAGTGATGATTATAGAAACTATCGCATATTTTGAAGATCATAAAAAACAAACTATCACTCAAGCTTTTACAAGTTTTCTGATCAAACTTATTTAAATTTGCATTTGATTTATCGTTTCGAGTCACCGTAAAAAATTCAAATTACGTATAAATTTGTTGTTGAACATAAATTAAACAAAAAACAAATAAAAATCTTGTATTTTACTAGATTTACGCCCGAGGCTTTGCCCGCGTTTTCAAAGAAAATCCCGCATACTTCCCGTTCCTGTGGGATTCCCGGGATAAAGCTAACAAACTTTTGCATATTAACAAACTTCAGCTAGCTAACAAATTTTTGCATTTATAATATTAGTAGGATATGCGTTTTTTATTTAATATTTTACTTTATTCAAATAGTTTGATTTTTCTATTTCAGTGTACAACCGACCTTTAGCTGAGCACATGTGTTCAGAGACCTCTGGGGATTTCCGCAGACTACTTACTCTTATTGTTACTGTAAGTTTCAAATCATACTTTTATTAGTAAATTCAAATTTAGATAAGAATGTGCCATTAAACAAACAAATTTACCTATTCCGATATTAATTTTAAGTTTAAACCAAAATTAAGTACCTCTGAAATGTAAACCATTTTCATAACTAAGGAATAATAGGTGCCCTTGTTTACATCCCTGTGGCACACCTGATTCTTAATAAAATATGGCTAATATAACAGTCGATTAACATTACCTATTACAGCTTGAGCCACTTTTATCGCTACTAATAATATTAACATCATAAAATATTGAGACTAAAATACATCACACTTGGATAAACAAACATTTGTTTGAACAACTTGATAAAACGTCTATAACTATTGTTAAACTTTGTATAGACGATACATCATGTTTATTATGTTGCGTTTGTTTAATATGAATTTTCTAGCGAAATTTTAACACATTGTTTACTGGTCGATTTTATTTTTATACCTATATATTTATGAAAAATTTTTTTTTTTCAAGTATACATTTTAACGTAAAACTTTTGTTTAAAGATAATTAACAGATTAATTAAGTTCTACGCATAATCAATATTAAATGTATTCTTTCTATCGCTTCTGCTATATTTGATTCTCGGTATAGTTGGTGTCGATGCATAAACTATCTCACGTCTTAAGCAGATACTATCTTAATTTGTCGCAATATCAATTTAAACTGATTCTTCATATTGCTGACCTTTTTCATTTCTTGACATCATACCAACTATACCGAGACTATAGGCCGTATCATGTTATTGCAATCAACTGCGCTGCGTAATAGTAGTAGGCTCCAATATAACTGACCCTGTCGAAGAGAACAATATAGCGAGACAGAAAGACTTGCGCTTTGCTCAGAGAACTATTTCCACGGGTAATGTGTGAAAGAGAACGATAAAGCACTTAAGATATATCCATCTCTGTCACACAGTGTAAGCCAGGGAAACTGGAAACTTTAATGAGAAGATATTATAGTATATCTCAATCTAGACTGAAAATTTGTCATTTTCTAGATTTTCGTATTGTTTTGCAAATAAATTTTTCTCGTTATTCCTAAAGTTTCACAAAGTAGAGTTTTCGGAGTTATTTTGACTTTTTGCCTAGTAGATTTTCTAAAATCGGTGTACATACATATAAACCGGCCGATTTTTTATGTATGTGTGATTGAGAAGCGCCAACTTTTTTTGAAGTCGGTTAAAAGCATATCTAGAAAAATATTGCAATACATCGATACGGCCCCGAACACACAACACGAAGTAAGTAGAGATCGTCTCAGGGCGCGAGAGATGAGGAGGCTGGCGTGGACCAGACTCGCGCTGCGGAGGCTGCTCAGCAACTGTATGAGGCGGGAGAGGCCAAGTGGGGCACTGATGAGGAGATATTTAACAAGGTAAGATATAAGGTTATGGAGAAAATATGTTTTTTGTTTGTTTCATCTATATTTTTAAGTGCTTATGTCTTTTCGATTTAACACAACTTCTAATATTAAATTACTATTGACTGATTTAAAGCTATTTTACTATTTGAATACTTTTACAGAGTAGCATAGCAGAACCAGCTTTACACGAATGGTACTTAGCTTATAATGTGCCAAATTCCATCGAAAACTGTTCGCCGGTTTGTAAAATAAAGTGAGATAGATACATCTGTCCTTCCAACTTTTGAAATAGTGTTTGGAGTTACGTACTAAAAATAATAATCATATATAGATAATGTACAAATATTTAGTTGATTTTGGTCCCACATTTTTTCCCAAAGCGAGGTTATATCTAGTGGTTTTTACCTTTTGTGTCTATGGTACAATTATAATAAAATCTAAAATGTTTTATTATAACGTTCTATATAATTATTGGTGTTCTTATTTGCACTCAGATCCTAGCCCACGAGAGTTTCGGCCAATTGCGCGTGATTTTCGAAGCTTACAAGAACATCTCCGGTCGCACGATCGAGCAGGCGATCAAGGCGGAGATATCCGGGGAACTCGCTGAGGCCTTGAGCGCTATTGGTTTGTATTTTAGCGATTTCTAAATTATTTTAGTGAAAAAGTTATTTAATTTAAGTAGAGAGTTCTGTACGTTGTTTAAATTAATGAAATAGTTGATACAATGAAGAATAGAATATACACTGATCTTAAATTTCTCGTAAAATTACAATATTTTAAAAATATTTCTGCTGTACATAGCCTATAACCTTCCTCGATAAATGGGCTATCTAACACTGATAGAATTTTTCAAATCGGACCAGTCTTTCCTGAGATTAGCGCGTTCAAACAAACAAACTCTTAGTATAGATTATCACATGAGCATATTTTCAAGATATCAATAATAAAACAAAAAAACAGCTTTTAGGCAATCTTCAATCTTCAATCAAAAAAGCTTTCGGAAGAACCTTGTCGTCAATAGATGGAGATTTACTTTTTGTTTCCACGTGTTTCACGACTTCTACAACTTTCTCGTGAGACTCTGCACATAACCCATTGAGCCCCAAGCGGCCCGATCGGTCCCAGACACAATAGATTTTCTATTATGTCTGTGGTTCCGGGGCCTGAGTTATTAAAAACAAAGTAGGAAAGCAAAATACACGGGAACACGTGTATCCCGGCACATTTCAGTGGAATGCGTCGAGAACGCGGCCGCGTGGTTCGCGCAACGCTTGCGGGACTCCATGCAGGGGATGGGAACAGATGACCGGACACTCATCAGGATCCTGGTCTCCAGAGCCGAACTAGACCTGGGGACCATCAAAATGGAGTACGAGAGGCTGTACGACAAAACGCTGGCCAGCGAAGTTAGGGTACGTTACGTCCTAGCGTTCGTGTTGGACGCAGAATATCAACCTATATCGTGTTGGACGCAGAATTTCAACCGCGGTTCTATAGTGATAGCGGCTCGACGGAACACAGTGGGGTTTTAGTCGGTAAGAATCCGACATAACCCACGGCTCTTACCGTGGGGATCTATGCAAGATTTCCCCACTTAAAAAAAATAAAAAAAGAAGGGTTCCTGTATGTAGGTATTTGTTGCAGTGGAGTGTGTGGAGAACGCGCCCGCGTGGTTCGCGCGAAGGTTGCGGGATGCCATGCAAGGGGGGGGCACTGAGGATCGGATCCTAGTCAGGATCCTGGTGAATAGATCCGAGATCGATCTCGAGGCTGTCAAGCGGGAGTATGAAGTGCTGTACGATAAGACGCTGCTCAGCGATGTTGCGGTAAGTGCACGTGGTTTTGTGGGCGTTGCAGTATTTAAATATGAAAATAAAAATATCGAAGTAATAGATGATATTATATTTAAACCTACTTTTTTTGGTAACGTAAATGTTGTTAATGGTAAAAAATGTTAGACAGTACACTAAAAAGGGCAAAATCGTTTAAGAAAGTCGGCAAATTCGACGTTTTTTTTATTTATTGTATTTTGTGTAAAATTCAAATAAAAACTTTGACATCACAAAACCACGTTTATCATGGAAATGGGTCAAACATTGTTTAAATAATTTGCTTCATACTTGTATAAGTCGCTTTTTAGCAGCATTGTGTGCAGTTAATGTATTTCGCTTGTTGCGCATATTCTGAATAGTAATTAAAACTAATTGTAATATCGATTAAAATTTTCAGTTAAAAAAATTTTAACTGAAAAAGAAACAGCTATTACAACTGTTTACACACACAAGATAACTTGTAAACTAAATAAATAAAGAAAATTGTATATACTTTTATTCTATAATACTTTAAAACTTACAAGTAGCTTTGTGCTTACGCTGCGCTAGAATTTGTTTTTAACCACTTTTATTAATACGCATTATTTGTAAATATGATCATAAAAAATTATTGCTTTAAATGTTGTACAAGATTTGTTTCAATCTATTTTGTTATATCCGTAATGTGTATTAATAAATGTTAAATTTCTCTTCAACTGCTTCTCATCGGATCAGGAGGTAATGTAACGCTAATATATTGTTATTTATATTAATTATCTATTTAAATATTCAATAATTTCTATTACACATTAATCTGCATGTCTATTATTTATTTTAATTTGTTCTTAAGAAAAAGAAAGTGCCCAAAGTTCTTTTTTTATGAATTTCATGTTTAGTTGCAATTAAATTACTTACACAATTAGTATTTTCTATAAAAAAATATTTTATTATATGAGATAAATTTCTATAGTCAAATCGAATCAAATAAAACAATAGTCGAATATCAATATTTTATTAAAATAGCACTATCCCTCTAACAATTCATATTCACGAAAATCTTTCTCATTTGCAATCACTAACGTTGTCGCGTTTCTTCCACACGCACGCGTCCGCGCCGCTTGCCAACACGCCACGGAATGAAAACTTTTGCGCAAAAACACACATTTGAAAATAACGCCATCTGTTGGATGAAAATGGAACTTTCTGTTTCGCGACTCGACAGCAGGGAGAAACTTCGGGCGACTACAGAAAGGCGCTCATCGCACTACTCGGCCCGGCCTAAACAAGATTTTAGGAACAGTTTTAGCAGCTTTTAGATTCATAGGAATCTCGAAATTTTTGCTGTTTTAATATTTATTATACACTATGTTTACGAAAGTATTTTGTAAGGTACTAATATTTAAAACATCCTACTAAAGCTACCTGATTGGAATATTTGTAGACAGAATATTTATTGTACGTAATGTTTCCTCAATTCATGTGGCCTTAGAAAAGCCTAAAAGTGCTTTGATTGTTGTAATAGGATAAGAGATTATTTAGAGTTTAAAAATATAATTTTTGACATGTCAAGACAAAAATCATTCCACCGTTAATTTATTTTATCCAGTGTTTGTAAGCTTTAATTCTTGTTTTCTTCTTAAATATATATTTATTATGATATATTGTGTTTCATTTCATTACCTATCAAAACGTCATGGACTTATTCTGATAAGAAAGTAATCAATTTTAAGTAAGCTACGCTCCAAATACTACTAAACTGATTAGAAGCAAATCAATAATGGCGAATAAAGCTGTATACAAACTCAGATTTAACTTTATTACGTGGGTAGTAAAGTGCTAGTGCTAGTGGTAGCTGCGCTTCGTGTTTTCACCCAGAATGCTCCGATTAACTTATAAAGTACTGCATCAATTTTAATTATTTTTACAGTCAGAAATATGAATCAAATATTCAAATTCAAGTAAAAAATACTAAGCATCAATTAAAATAATTATTCAGTATTTAAATCAAATGTTCTTCAGCAAACATCTAATATACCTATAACAATTACTAATAGATCAATTTATAAACTTCAATGCAACTAAATATAACATACAACTTACAATATGCTTGCACGCGCAAGAGCGTGTTATCGCTATCGCGATAAAGGTGCGTCGCAGCCTAAAAAATTTTTTAAAAATATGCCTGTGCGCAAAACCTGCGGCTATTCACATGAGGAAACTGTTAATAGAAGTTAATATCAGGGGGGAACCAACATTTTAAAGGAATGGGGCAATAAAATAAACTAGGTAAGTAGATAATATATAAATAGTCGTATGAAATAAAAAATAAAACCGGCCAAAAATAAAATTATGATGTGACTCTAAAATGTATGTTTTAGCAATTTTACCTTTAGCTGTGCTATAAGACATTGCTTTTAACCAAATTTCAAGACTCTGTGTTCACGGGAAGTACAACGTTGGTTTTGATTTTTGATTCCCTTGTGAATGTCGTAATTTGCGAAAAATATTTATATATTATATTGGGGATATCTTATATAGATATAAAATTCTCGTGTCACAATGTTAGTCTGCATACTCCTCCGAAACGGGTGGACCGATTCTCATGAAATTTTTTGTGCATATCGGGTAAGTCTGAGAATCGGCCAACATCTATTTTTCATATGTACCACGGGCGAAGCCGGGGCGGACCGCTAGTTATTATATATATATATATATATTGGGGAGACTGAACTATGAATTTTCAAGAAAGTAGGTATATAATATTTTAGTATGTAGTAAGTAGTATTTTTCCATATGATCGAGATTCGAGATCACTTCCTTTGTTTACTATAAATAGATAACGACAAAGTATTGCACGCCTCATAAGCGAAGCGTTGAGGTGGGTACTACTGTCACTTCGCGCAAAACATCTGATTTTTCAAACTTAAAATGTCTTTATGTATCATACATTGCACTTGTAAGATAATACATACACACACATATTAAGAAAAAACACTATTTTTAACATTCATGATATTTTTGATGTCATTTTTGTTATTTAAACTAGTTAAAAAACAGTTTAAAAAAGTTATGTCTTGGACGACCGTGTGTCTGTATGTGCGGAGGATTTTCTTGTTAACACGATAGCGACCGAAATACTTTACTAATCGAGTCTTTTTGTTTCTCTTACGCTTGAGTATGCTCAGGAATAGAACCCTTTCATTTTTCAGGGTCTGATTCGATGTGGTTTAATTGTTATTAAATAAACAAAAATAATAATTAATAAATAATTATTAAAAAAAATTATGAGGCGTGCACTTTTGGATTTTCCAAATTATTTTATTCTATTCTGGTAGTTTTACGGAAGGTGTTGCGGGATTTTTGAAATTGGTGATTTATCCTTGTGATGCTCTTCTCGTAAAGAAGACATCGTCATAAGACTGCATTACTTCGTCAGTTTTTCTATGGCGATAAAGATAATAACTGCGTGTGGCAAAGTAGAAACGTAAAGAGCGCCTCAAAATGTATTAAAATCACTTTTTTTTTAACCAAATGTAAAAATAATGTTTTACATGTACACAAAAACGCGGACTTACACACAAAAGTAGGAGATAGACACTGTTATGGCACAAGGAATAGAAATAAAATTGAAATGCCATTTTATAGGTTAGCTAAAGTTAAAAATTCATTTATGGGCCAAGGTATACGTTTTTACAATAGAATTCCTCATAGTATTAAAGAGTTTAGTAGTGTTAAATTTAAAACTTATTTAAAAAATGTATTAGTTCAGAGAGCCTACTACAGCATTAAGGAATATATGGAAGATGAAAATCCATGGAGGGTTGTCGCGTAAGAATAACAGGACAGTTCTTTGGCATATTATGATAATATATAATATTATGTAGTTAGATGTAAGTAACATGTAATGTAAAATGATATTGTATATGGACATGACTTTAAAAGAGCAACTATGGAGTTTCTTGCCGGTTCTTCTCCATAGATACTGCTTTCCGAATCGGTGGTAAATTTAAAGAATGTAATGACGATTCAAAAGTGCTTCTGGAAGAAGTCTAATTGAATAAATAAATGTTTGAGTTTGAGTATGTTTTGTTTGAGTTTCAAATGAGTGTACTAAATAGCAAGATAGTAAGCTATAGAATAATTATTGAGACTGTGGTTTCTCATCTATCTATCATGTATAAGGATGTAATTATGTGCTTTGTGCAGTGTGAATAAGTATATTTTTAGCATTAAAAAAAATATAGAAATCTGTCGTTTACCTAATATATGTAGTAATGATTATTGTAAGGGGTGAAATAAAACAATGATTATCGTCATGAATCTTTATTCACAAGTCATACATTACAGCCATTTAAATATGTTTACATTTACTGGACACGCCGTTGATCTTACAATGTGAGCAGCAAAAATATAATTACTATATCATTTTATAAAAATATATACGCACTTAGAATGCACTACTTTTGCATATTAATGTAAATAAAAATAAATCTCTTAGGCGTCGTATTCACTAGCCGTTTTCGTTTAAACTTTCAATATTATTTTTCTTGAGTTTCGTAGGATTACAAGTTAAAAACCCTTATAAATAACAAAGATTTTCAGAAAATTCGTGTATAAAACGCCCAAGAAGTATATAAGAAAGAACAAATCTAAGAAGAATAGGTATATATATTAACGATAAAACAAGGCATAAAGAACATTATTATGCACTCGCATTAAGTACCAAACAAAATTTCGTACATTTTAGCCCTGTGTCGAACAATATAACAATATACATTTAGCAACCAGTCATTGCACATTTAGATTATACTAAAAATAACATTGAAAGCGATACATCATACATACAATATTATTTTTACAAGAAATAACTTTATATGAAAAAAAATCACTAAACGAGGAACATGGAACTCAAAGCATACAGAGTATATACAATAAGCATTTCTATTATTTATTATTTTAAGACTTATATAAAGAGAATTTAAATTGTCTTTCTCTATGAGTATAATATGATTAAATTTTATAACATTACTTAGTATTTACAAATTTAATTCTAAACCACATTGATTTTTTTTTTATTGGAATATACGATTATTTTTTTACATAATATTTTAATTGAATACCTACATAATGTGCTACATAATCTCATATTGTGATTCGTATATACCTCAATTAGAAATTATGACGAGTCTACACATTCCAAATATCATGACTATGATTTTGAGCTTGTGTGACGTCATATTATTTAACCTAAGTAGCCATTAATTTCTTTATTCTATTTGTTATAATATATATAGCAACACTTACGATTTTACCCTCAAAGTGAGTGTAGGAATAATAATTAGTGATTGTGCGTAAATTTTTATGGTTCAAATAATTCTTGAAAGTCAGAAAATCCTAATTAGATTCCTATGTGTGTAATAATATCAATTCGAGAAATTTTTAAATTAGGTAAATTTTAATCCATAGTATCCAAATATCGACATAGCAATAAAACACGTATTTAGGGATAATTCGACTTGTAATATAATATTAAATACACAGCAAGTAATATTTACGAATAACTGGTATTTGTCAAATAACCTAATGCTATATAAATAAGCAACTACATCCTAAAACTATACAATAAAACTACATATTCACACACAAAGAAACGTAATATTTTTGGTTCGACTTCGCGCCCATTTTGAGATCGTGATAATAAAAACAAACTTTATGACGATACCAAAGCCAAAGGACATAGATTATAGTCTTAATGGCTTACCACAGATTAAAAATGTCGAATGTCATTTAATTTTTTTTTAAATTAACGTTGCCTTTGACTTTGAATCGTATGTATTTTCGAACGCGAAGCCTTACAAATTGGCAGTATTTATTATATTATGCGACTATCCGATCACTACCGAGCGACATCCACCCAACCTGTGCTTTATTGATGTTAAAATTCGTTATATACGTTTAAATATTTTTTATTTTTAATAAAATTAGCACAATTTTACACAAAAAGCGAATAAATTATGATAGTAAAGGGCCAATAATCTTAATTCATTACCTTGAGAGGTATTTATTACCTTATCTATGTGTTATAAAGACTAAAATTATTATATCCTCTAAACAACAAGGTTTTGTAGACATTGACACATAATTAAGCATGTTTTAAAGGAAATTGACACAACAAGATCACATCTACTTAACATTGAACACAAGAAATACTTAATAATACTAGCAACTCGACCCGGCTTTGCCTAAACACTTATTAAATGAATCTTTAAATTCAACATTTTATTGTGTTTATTCATATAAGAGGTTGTTTTCTTAAGCGCACTTCTATTAGTACATTTTTGTCATTGGGTCGAAAAACTAGTACATTTATAGACACATTTATTACTATTAATTTTTAGTACAAATGTTTCCTAGTTCACATAAACTAACATACATAAAAACATTTGTTTTCAAATTGTTATTTGTCTACCAATAGAGGTGTCCTTGATCCGCTGGTTCACACACATAGATATAGAGTAAGTCCTTCACAAACACAGATTTTAAATTTTCTTTGATCTTGGATTCAAAAAGTTTCATGGGCCGTTAGATTATCCGCATAACATATTGAAATGTTTCTGGTAGCAACTCTCATTTTAATAGAACATAGAAGCAGTTTAACATCTTTGGAAGTCATTTTATGTTTCTGGCAGCCATTGCACGTGCCTAGAATCAACTCTAACAAGTGTCGCTATTCACCATGGGCTTTTGAAATTTTTCCGGAAGAAGGAACATTTCCAGAATAAATTCCAATATCTCGCAAATTAAACACTTTCGGACATAATTTAACGTCTCCAGATGTACAACTTTTCCAAAAACACTTTAACTTTCCTAAAAACACTTCAACACTCCCCCCCACTTCTAACCTCCGCTATTTCCTCCAACAAGCCCCAATCACTCGCACAGCATGCCCCAGCGGGCGGAGCGCTCGGCGAGTGAACAGCTTGCTTTGTAGCTCTTCTAGTGGAATCACTTTGCTTATGGCTAGTTATTGTTCAGTTTTTACATAGTTTCACTCCCCAGCCACTCCCAGAAACACTTTCAACACTCCCCCCCACTATTTCCCCCAACAAGCCCCGATCCCTCGCACAGCACGCCCCAGCGGGCGGAGCGCTCGGCGCACGGCGCGGCGCCAGCGCGGCCGCTTGTCTCAGCGCGCGAATAACTTGCTTTGTAACTCTTCTAGGGGAATCACTTGCTCGTCCCCTATGGCTGGCTGTTGTTCCGTCTTTGATTGTTCGCGGAGATCTGTTGGGGGAAATTGTTATTAGTTTTTGAAATGTACACATGAAAATGAAAAAAAAAAATGAAAAATTATTTATTTCAGCAAAAACACAGTAGGTAACAAAACAAAATTTAACAACATCAGAATTTGCTGTCGCTTATTACACAATATAATTATTATCTGTAACATAGCAAATTAAATAATTTGTATTGGTGAGGTATGAACGTGTGCGAGTGGTATACTATGCGTGATGGTCGTACGTATGTGCGCATGCATAGCGTAGTGTTAAAGTACATGGGAGTGTAAAGTGCAAAATGCGTGTGCGCGTGCTGTTAAAGTGCCTATACGTATAAAGTGCGTGTGCGCATATGCTGTCATAGTACGTGGGCATATAAAGTGCGGGTTTTTTTTTTTTTTTTTGGGGTGTCTCTCAATGTTAGCCAGAAGGGCTTCTACATTTTAACGCGGACGCGGGGGTGAACTGAAGGTTCACCCTGGTAGCGACATGCACAAGGGCGTCCCCCCTTGACGGGGACCACGAACCTCGGCTTGAGCTGTCGCTTGAGTGGAGGAGGCCAGAAGGGCCCTAATCGGACGGGAAAGTGCGGGTGCGTATGCTAGTTTAGTGTGTGTGTTTGCGGGTAAAGTATTAGTGCGTGTGCGTGCAAATTGCTTGCATTTAAGCACGTCATAATTATATGTATGTTTGCATGTACATATACACTAACCATGCCAGTGCTGTAACAGAGCGTTGTAGTGATGTGCTCGGTCGTGCCGCTTGAGCTGAGTGAACACGTGCACGAGTCCGCGGTAGTCGTACTCTAGGCCGGAATAACGCTCGCCGAACAGTTTTAGACCTGAAAAAAAATATTGTTTTATTACCATAAAGAACACATGAACGAAGTGTCTTCGCCTTAATAGAGACATTAAGAAAAGTGTTAATGGACACGTTCTTATACATACTTTACCTAGCAAATTAAGTTAGATTTATATTACTCATTAGCCTATAGTGTAAAGCTAGATCGTAATTTTCAATAATGTTACCCTAGTTAGGTTCATTATATTAGATAAAAAAAAAAAATTGCATACATACCTCGGAAAGATTTTCTTTAGTATAATAAGTTCAAATAGATATTAACCGCCTAAAATTTGTAGAGACTACGGCAGCTCTACCACTATATTTCACAATATGCACTTATGGCGGTTGTTATAAAGCGAAATTGGTCCTTCGAGCCGGATCGTGTAATATAAATATGTAGAAACAGAATAACTATTCTCTACTCTATATAAAACCACCTTAATGATATTCATAGAGCGTAGGTAGAGCTCGGTGTCATGCGAAAATTGTAGAGCAACATAACATTGGTCCTTTAAGCCGGATCGCTAACGATTAAAATCAGTACTTTCCTTTAACTAAGGCGAAAGCCTTAGTTCAAGTTTAAGTGACATGACTGACCGGTTGGCTTGGTTAGTAGTAGCCCTGCCTTCCAAACCAGAGGTCGTGGGTTCGATTCCCACCCGGGGCAAATATTTGTGTGATGAACGTAGATGTTTGCTCTGTGTCTGGGTGTTAATTATCTATATAAGTATTTATTTAAAATTATATATGTTTATCAGCCATCTGGTTCTCAAAACACAAGAAAAAACTTAAATCAGATCGTGCCGAGAGTGAAAATTGTCTTGAATATTTATTTATTTAAGTGACACTTACTAATGTTAATAGAGCGCAGGTAGAGCTTCTCTGCGGCGGT
>CAJQZN010040197.1:30201-45598 GCA_907164685.1 Colias eurytheme
CAGAAATTAGAGCTTTTTATATTTTTCAATAAAACTTTTTTTTATCAATTTACGAAGAAATGATATCAGACCATTTTTGTAGATTGTTTTTCGAGGAACAACTTTTATATACAACATTTTATCATTACGTCAATAGCTAAGGTTTTACAGCGCTCTGAAGTGAGTACTATTTTTCAGTACTCCTAACTATACATATAATGGCTATTGGCTCTTTTCCCAGACTCCAGAACAATGGAAGCACACTGCAGAACATTTCAGCCCTGCTTTTTGACGTAAAAAAAACGCGCTTCCAGACTTCAAGTCAGTTCAGTCAATAATTAATTATTAATAATATTGCAAAATTAATTATTAATTATTAATAATATTAAAAACAATTACTGATGACAAATTATTATTAGTACACACATAATATATGTATACTGTATAGTTAAGAGTACTGAAAAATAGTACTCACTTCGGAGCGCTGTAAAATCTTAGCTATTTACTTAATGAAAAAATGTTGTATATAAAAGTTGTTCCTCAAAAAACAATCTACAATAATGGTCTGATATCATTTCTTCGTAAAATGATAAAAAAAAGTTTTATTGAAAAATATAAATATCTCTAATTTCTGAACATTTTCGCTTATAACTTTTTTATTTATAGTTCTACGACAAAAAGTTACTGGACCAAAGTTGTAGAGAATTTAATTTGCAACAAACAATGTTAACAATTTTTTTTATCAAATAAATAGTTAAAGACATATATCGTAAAAACCATATCAACCGCTATTTTCAAGATGGCGGCCGTGGGACAAGGGTGGCGACCCCACAAACTTGGTGATAGCTTCACACTGAACCCCCCTACACATCAAAAAAATAAAATTGCGTCCTCTAAAAAATGTAACCCCAAATGTAACTTTTCAATGGAATAATTGTAAAATCGATGATAATCACAAACACTATACAATGCGCGAGTCTCATGTCATATGTCACTACTCCCCATGACCTAACGACCTGTGGCATATGGCATTGGGATTAATCCGTTGACTAGCTATATACATCATTGCCACCATGATCATCATCATGACTATTGAATTTTACTAATCTTAGTTACATTTTTAAGACCACTTCATAATATGACGTGATAGCCGCATCTCTGATTGTCCTTATCAAACAGTTAGAAATTGGGAAATAAATACAGTCTCCAGCGAACTTTGTAACCACAATTTCTTCACAAAGAGACACTCTACGACCGCAAACAACTCATCAAAACTACAAGGAAACACATGTCTTTTAGCAGTATTATTTCCAACGTGGTAAATTTATTAAAATTGATATTTTTTGTTTTATGGCATTCATAAATTTATATTTCATTTATAAATTTATATTTAAACTAGCGGTCCGCCCCGGCTTCGCCCGTGGTACATATGAAAAATAGATGTTGGCCGATTCTCAGACTTACCCGATATGCACAGAAAATTTCATGAGAATCGGTCCACCCGTTTAGGAGGAGTATGCAGACTAACATTGTGACACGAGAATTTTATATATAAGACTAGCGGTCCACCCCGGCTTCGCCCGTGGTACATATGAAAAATAGATGTTGGCCGATTCTCAGACTTACCCGATATGCACAGAAAATTTCATGAGAATCGGTCCACCCGTTTCGGAGGAGTATGCAGACTAACATTGTGACACGAGAATTTTATATATAAGATTTATTAAAGTTATGTCACTAGACCACCTATTTTTCTCACTTTTCCACACTGGAAATTTATTCAGACATCATGTTACAAAGGCAGTATTTCAGTAAAAAATAATTTGGCACAACTACTCATTACAATACCAAAAGGCAGACGCCAATGTTTACGTAGTCGTGAGTGGGATGAGCTTGCGCAAGATCTGTAACTTTGCAACATGCGCTAATCGTATACATATATTAGATGGATAAGTCTATCTAGTCGCTAATATGAAATATCTTTACATGATATAATATGACAATTGTATAATGATTTGTCTCCATTGTCTTCAAAAGATTTATGTTCCAGTAAATAGAGGATTTTTATTTGTATTTGTAATTTTCCATCCCGGCAAGCAGATGGCTAGCATCAGGGTTTGTCCCGCATTTGATCAGGGATATGTCATATGTGATACCTTCTTTTATGGGCAATATTTTCTTGTTTATAGTGCGCATAAAGTTGACTAAATGTCGTCTTCCGTGTCATACCATAGCCATATCGCATATGCCCTATTTTACATTTACACACACAATTTCGTATAACGGACCTCGGTCAACAGAATGTGCATTAACATTGCGCTCCGACGCAATGCCACCAGGGTTACGTAACGGTCACGTCTTTGCTTACGTGCTAGGTGTCGCTAGAAACCACTCTACATATGCGTTTATGATTTAACATACTTGTGTAGAAAACTGGAATGCTACGAGAAGTATTGCATTTTTCCAACTTTTACTAGTAAAAGTGAAGCTGAGTGACCAAACGGCTGAGTTAATATTTATTCGCTCGCTTTAGTTTTTAGGTAAGGTTACCTGGGGAAATGATGTTAGTCTAGCCTATAGATGAACCGCAACAAGTCTAAAAGGAATTCCTAAAAATGCTGTATTTCTTCCAATATGGCATTAAGTACAATACTTTCATAAGACACCCAAAAGATAAAACGGTTGTTTAGGGACTTGTTTTCTTCTACATTCAGACGTTTTAGACGTAACAGCCAACAGGTTCATTTTCAAAGTAAATTCTGGTGCAGAACAAAACCTATCACGAGAAACATTGTCGTATTTACGAGACGAGCTCAACAAAGAGATCCCGCTGGCCTACATAGCCTGTCATACATTTGATGCACATTGTTGCAACAATACGCTTACACGCCATTTGAGCGACAATGCCACAGACCTCACGTAAAACTAGATAGGTAGTGTCGTTTGTTTCAAATGAGTTTGTTTGTACAGCTACGATAGACAATGTAGTCACAGCAGTGATCTTTTTGTTTTATTTAATTGGCTGCTTTCGTTCTTTTTCTTTTCTTGAAGGATGGGATCCGCCCCCAGTGCTTCTTGCCATGTATTTTAAATAGGGAAGCAAAAAATCCATGCTGGAAGACGTACAGCATGAGTTTATCAGTGTGCTTCTTTATATTTGTATACTAACGCAAAATAAAGCAATCCTCCTATATGTAACTACTAACTAAACTAACCTTTTGTCCGAGGTTTTGCTGATGCACCCTGTTTCGCGCCTTCAGTTAAAATATTTTCAAAAAAAATATTCTAATCTTCTAGGCCAACACATGTGTTCGTACATAAGCTATGCCTTTTATTTCTATAGAGGTAGATGCAAACTATTGCGAAGTCGGGCGGGTATAAATTGAATAATATGGGGCTATTAAGTAATGATCACGTAATTTGTAACATGACGCTAAGGCCTAAGACATTCGTATATCTAGTGCAATTTATGCTGAGTCATCCTCGGCCGCAACGCATGCGTAATAACAATATTATGTATTAAATGCACTCTTTATTACGGCAGTGACATTGATAAACAATACGCGTGTACCATTGAAATGTATGGAAAAAGCGTGCCAGTATTTGATCTATGTCGGGCCGGATTTAAAAAAAAATTCTACTACAAAATGCTACTAAGCTTAATAATGAAATATACCTAAATAAAACGCTAGCATATCGCAAAAAGCAACCGGAATAGGTACCTTGGTATAACAGGGTTATTTTCTCTAATCCTAGGTTTTTTTAATCAGCATCACCCTTTATCAGTTGCAAGCTGCTTCTTGTAAAACAACTAGGGAGTCGCAACAGATAGAGCTTAATGCTAGGATCTCACCTGAAAGCATTGCAATAGCCTCAATTGGGCTCCCGAGAAGCGCAGCAGCCGCTCGAATATCTCCAGCTCCGAGAGTTCCGCGCCCAGGATGCATAGCCGCTTCTCTTGGAGCATCTGTTAATAAGAGAAAAACGAGATTTACTTTAGTAAATCTTGTATCTTTTCTTTTAAGAAAAAGTAAGTAAAAATTGTTTAAGTGTAACTGTTTGATGAACCTGAATACCCAATATGCATTAGTCAAAACGAAAAGCAGTCTTTGCTTACAGAACTTTTTGCATTGATAAACGAGGAAATGGTGGAAGAACCACCTAGTGCTGATAAGGGACTGCCCTTATCAGCACAGCATTATAGTAAATTATCAAGCATACATCATATACCAATTACTATAACCAACAGGCACTTGAAATTCCTTCAATCCACACAACATTTTCTAACCTAAAACTCCATCGCCAAGACCATTTCAATGCCGTTTCTCATGAACCTTACACTTTACTCAAGGACGCCAATTACTCAAGCCCTAGAAGACCTTCGCACTACCAAGCACCATATCATGTTGTATCAGCCACAGAGGCTGTTTACGTAATGCAATCACACGCGATCGCCGGGCACGCATCTGATGGCCCACATCGATTGCACTCTGTCGTCACCATCAGTCATATCAATGTTTATGTAATATACAACCTTCTGGTAATGCTTTACATTAATGTTAATGCTAAATATTGTACGGAAAGCATTGATATGTTTTGGCAACTTCTTCATCTGATTTCGGGAAACTTCAGAGATTAAAACTAAACTAAAGGTCTTCGCCAAAATTTTGCTGAGTCGTAATTTTGGTTATATGTATATTATTTTCACGTCTTAATTGACTAGATTACGAGACCAAATACGAAGTTCATACTTCAGGTACGTAGTCGCTTTTGTACTTGCTTCAAAGAAAAACTAAGTATTATAGGACCAGCGTTTGATTAAGGCATCCTCCAAAACAAAACGCGGAAAACATTTACAATTTTAAACTAGAAATCTTCAGTGCATACAAATCAATAGGCTCAGTGGTAGCTTTTATTAGAACTATACATAGCAAATTGATTGTTAAATTCCTTGAAACCTGGTGTAGGCGTTGGTAATGCCATCTTATCTACGCCAATCTATTAGACATATCCTAAAAACAGAAGAAAATTCTTCATGAAATTGCTGCTACAAGAAATTAGTGAAAATAACGTGTCTGCTTTTTCCAATTCCACCGAACCTTTTAGTTAGGTGTTTAAAATAATTACCTATATTATGAACAGTTTAGCGATTCATTAAATAAGAGAACATTCTTTGCAAAGACGTACCATAAACAAGTGTAAATAAAGTAGAACGACCTTTGCAAAGCCATAAACATCGCGAAACAACAAACTTTAAACATGTTCTACAATCAAAAGCCAACAATTGGCAATCATTATTCATTATCACTTGTGCAAACACTGATCGAATTATTAATGACCAGTGTAACAAACTGGGCATGGAAGAACGAGCTGTATCTCCTGCTCATAATAGTCAGAATAGCATGTGCTCGATGAGGTATGGCGAGGTCACGCCGTTCGCCAAGTTTTAACTTTTGTTTTGATCTATTTATGGCTAGTCAATAAATATCGTGTGATTTTAGGAACACGTTTTTTTCATGTGAACCTTTTGAAATGTCAAAATATGCATATTTAGTGATAGTAGACATAAACGAAGGTAGGCCACACTTACGGGGGCCCCTTGCTTTGGAATAACGTACAAGGAAGTGTTAGTTTTATCTGAAGTCGGGTTTTTAATGACCTTTGCTAAAGCTAAGCACCAAATGATTGATTGATTATATCACGCGAATAATATTAGTGTAACACGCATTACCATAGGATACATTTTTAACAAAATTATGGATACATTTTTAGCAATTAATGGATTCAAAAAATTAGCTTCTTGAACGTCTTTATTCGGTTGAAACTTTGAAAGCCCAGTTAAATATCTAATAATTATTATTTTATATAAATACTGCACAAATACGAGCGCTAACCTAGTAAGTAATACAGGGCAAAACAATTGTTTACATATTTCATGTGGATTAATGACTGGAAAATCCTCAATGAAACTCTTTATTTATTAATTAAATATTATTATTAAGCAAAATAAATAACAAGGCTATTGATTCGGCTATATTCCAATATTTATTTGGTACGCTCATATTGACTCGCGTATGCGTTTTACTTGCAAACAATGGAATTGTTCATAGCATAGGCGCATTGGCAGCTTATTTAAATAACGTAAAACGTATAAAAAAAGTGGAAAATATTGATAAAAAGAAATAAACGAGTCTAAGCAATTCCGTTCATATTATGTAATGGTAGTTGGTACTTGACATGGTCAAATTTTGCATGAGATGAATCTACACTAATATTATAAAGAGGAAAACTTTGTTTGTTTGTTTGTTTGATTGTAATGAATAGGCTCATAAACTACTGGACCGATTTTAAAAATTCTTTCACCATTCGAAACCTACATTATCCACGAGTAACATAGGCTAGGTTTTATCCCGGAAATCCCACGGGAACGGGAACTATGCGGGTTTTTCTTTGAAAACGCGGGCGAAGCCGCAGGCGGAAAGCTAGTTTATTATAATTTGGAAGTAAAGACAATTTATAGAAATAGAAATAGAAAGCGTTTTTTTTTAACAATTCTTAAACAATTTACACATACAAAACATTATAGTTTTGTATTAAATATAGCATATGCTTCCTTTATCACAATCTACCTTATTCAGCCATACAGCTTGAATAGCAATACCTTAGTCTTCGCTTACGAGCAACATACATGTCCACAGCTCACATTCACACTAATCTTCAGGCTATAGGCCTATTGCACACTATCAAACAAGATACACCTATCAAAAAATTTCTCCGATAATTCGCAACACGATAGAAGCAACCTTGACCTGATGGTCACGCACCGCAACGGGTCAATGACCTCTTACTGTCTCAGCCGACTCAACTTTTATTTCATTTCGATTCGAGCCATGAATCACGGTTAACCACAGAATTGACAACATTTCATTTTTTATAAGGCCATGAAAGAAAAAAATCGTTTCTTTATTTTGCTCTTGCGATTACAGAAAAAAAATTATTTCATTTTTTAATCGCATATTTTAAGAGAAATTAAATAAAAACGATAAATGTGATGATGACGTCATACATACGGAGGAATAAAAATACGCCTTAGCCTAATTTAAAAAAAGCTAAAAAAAAAACTATCACTGACATTTACAGGGTATGGCATGTGTCAAATTTCATATTAATGTCATTTTTGTGAATTATTCATGTAAACAAACTTTTAAATCGTGTTATTGTGTTTTGGTTTTCTAATTTAATCTCATTAGCGTGATGTTTGTTTGATTGGAGTTGGACCAATTCATTTATATTATACAAATAGTGCCTATAGTGTTCATAATTTTCTTGAAATAAAAGACTTTGTTTACTTACTAAAAGTTGTATTTATTTAACACTTTCCAACGTTTTTGGGATAGTATATTTGTTTCCCAGAAATGTTCAGTACCCCATAACAAATCCTGCATAAAGTCATCATCATCAGTACTTGTAAATAAGTTTCTTTTGTTTAAAATTTGGATCAGCAAATAATAAATAACAATATTTACAAAGCTTGACAAATCAAAGTGACAAATGTGCCAAAATGTCAACTGCCAAGATTTTTTTTTAGTTTAAACTAGGTATGTGGCAAAGGAAAAAATGTATTCCTCCGTATGTATGACGTCATTTGGCGCTTACGACATTTTAGAATGAGATGATTTTAAAACACAAAAAGATGAATGAAAACTTCCATATTTAGAAAAAGCAAAAAATACGTGTATCATAATTTTTCATCTAGTTTTCATTAAAATAAAAAAATAAGTAGCTTAAAATTTTGAAATGTTGTCAATTGGTAACAAAAAACATAGACTCATTTTTTGTCGCCGCTGACTAAGTGTAGAAAATGCCTCTGCTAATAGTTTTTTATTGGTGGCAAAGACCTGCTAGTGTATTGTTTTTTGTTCTACGTTAAAATTGGCCGTTCAGGCGGTTCTATCCTATGTCGCCTTGTATAGTGAGTCGTAAGTTTCCTTTCCTTTTAGTGACATGCAAACGTACATCCCCGGGATTAACAGCTGTTTAGTAAAGAATTTCTTAGAAGGTAAGTAATTAAATGATGCATGCGATAAATGATAATGCAAGCAGTGTGGAATTAAGATGACCGAACAATGATGCAGTTTTAAACACTTACTACATATAAAAAAACATGCAAGGCGTAATTTACAAGTTTTCTTCAACAAAAAAATTAGGCTCTGGAATCCTTATCACAATCATGTCCTTTTATCCCTTTAATTTCGTAATGAGGTTAATTTTGAATCACTGCATTTCGTACAAATTCGTGTCTACATAACTAACGTAGCAACAAAACTAATGTAGCTAGAAAAGTCAATATTTACTGTTCTCCTTAACGGTAGATACGATAACATCGAATAAAAACGCATTTTCCATCCTAGTTCAATGAAAAAATGCTTTAACTCCAAAACTTTGAGTTCATACTCAAAGCAAAACCTCAAACTCAAATCA
Organism: Colias eurytheme; assembly: GCA_907164685.1. NCBI lineage: Eukaryota > Metazoa > Arthropoda > Insecta > Lepidoptera > Pieridae > Colias > Colias eurytheme. Next base: position 38,662 of record CAJQZN010040197.1, read on the forward strand.
CCACTAACAAACGTGCGCCCTTGATACCCATTCTAGGAGATCGTAAACAAAACCATGATCGATGGTAGGTACATTATATCACTGATTATGTGATATCGCTGGGAATTTCTATGACGCTATTATTATTGTTTATTTATTACTAGAGGTCCACCCCGGCTTCGCCCGTGGTACATATTTCGCAATAAAAGGTAGCCTATGTCCTTTCTCGGGTATCAAAATATCTCCATACCAAATTTCATGCAAATTGGTTCAGTAGTTAAGGCGTGATTGAGTAACAGACAGACAGACAGAGTTACTTTCGCATTTATAATATTAGTATGGATTACTAGTTAATTATTACTAGCCCCGACTTCGCGCTATGTTAAAATGTCTATATTAATCTTCAATAGTAAGATAGGCATTATTGTAAAAAAAAAAAATTTGCATGATCGCATCAGTTAAGTACTTCTGAAGATCCCTACAAACGTACAATGTTGGAAACTTTACCTACTTCTTTATAATATGAGTGTGTAAGATTTATTTTATTTATGGAAAAGATTTCCGCGACTTCACACTTTTATAATTAGCGCAGAAATAAAACCCTTATTTGATACTTACATTACAGTTATTGAAGACAGAATTTCCCGTTCCATTCCCGTGATAAGAACAGAAATAGTTCTATAATTATAAACCTTGGGTACTGAAGACATGGGATATCCAGTAATTACACACCGGATACTCGTTATAATGAGTTCAGAAATAGAACATTGTTTTGATACTTTTGATTTTATCCAGCTCAGATTAAGGCTTGAAACAAAAAGTAAGTTCTTATTGTATACTGTATAATTATTTTCCCATGGATCGTTTTTAAGCAGTTTTTGAGAGTAATTTGAAGATAAACATTGTGTTTTTCTAGAATACTTATTACATTGTTATGTATTTAAATACATGTGCGTATGCATTAACAAAAGTATACATAATTATTATGAACTAGCTAGAACCGCGGTATAACTCATGTCGTACCCCAGTAAAAATAAGCCAATATGCTAATCCGGACACTAATCTATGTTTGTACCAAATTTCGTCCAGATCAGCTGTTTTTGCGTGAAAGAGTAATCCATTAATCCTGAGAAAATTATCCACCAACGCTTGTCTATGCGTTGGAGTTGCAGGCTGTATTATTGAGTGTCGCGGAAGACAGTGGGGTTTTAGCCGGTAAGTATCCGGCATAATCCACGGCTCTTTCCCCGGGTGTCGTGGGTATCTATGCAAGGCACTTAAAAAAAGGTTATATTATTGACATTCAGGACTCTACCGCATCGTCACCTGTTGCGCCTGCGCGTTATTATGCAGGCCATTGGATGTCACTCAGGTGCCTAGAATTGGATATCGATTTTGCATCAGGCTAGAGCATGGACGGATTAACTTTCAAGGTTACATCTCGCAAAAATTTGCATGTCGTGTCTAGAGAAAATTGTTTGCAATTTTAGCCAAATTTTTTGTTCCATTTGATGATTTGTATTGAAAATATGATGTTAAATGCATAAAGAATGTTGTTATTATTATTTTGAATAATAATAATGAGACACAATTGCATTCATTACACTACTAAATAAAATATGGTTGTTTCGCACCAACCTATATTTCTCAATTTATTGCGATTTCATAGCACACAATACAGGTATAAATCATCTTTTTAATAAGTCATTACACCTGACATAATTACCTAAGACAAATCACACTTTATTACACCAGTGTGATAGGGTTGCCAATAGTTTGTAATAAATTTAATTCCCAATATATGTATAAACTAGATTTCCGCCCGCGGCTTCGCCCGCGTTTTCAAAGGAAAACCCGCATATTTCCCGTTCCCGTGGGATTTCCGGGATAAAACCTATCCTATGTGTTAATCCAAGTTACCCTCTATATGTGTGCTAAATTTCATTGTAATCGGTTCAGTTTTTACGTGAAAGAGTAACAAACATCCATACAAACTTTCGCCTTTATAATAGTAGTAGGATTGAAAAAGGCTAATAAGTAAATAAACATAAAAGCACAAAATAAAACATTGTCAATTTGTATTTACTGTAGTACAAACTGCGTATTTTACACAGTTCCTTTGTGAATCGCCAAGATACAAGACTATTTATACTTATTAAAATAATAACACCGAAATAGAAAATTGAATGTTCTATTATAATAAAATTAGCAACCCTAATAGTGTCCTCTAAAGTCTAATGTATAAAATAATAAATTCTAGTCATATTTTACAAATTATACAAATCTATCGATAGTCGACACTTGATCTAAACCCTATTTAAAGTCTATTCATTTATTTATTTTGTTTAATTCATAGTTTATATTATGTTCTCATACAATTTAAAAATATTATGTGTTCTTCACTTGTTTTGTACATAATTAATTCAAATGTGATATAATACCAGTTACCTTTGCGAAAAATTAACATATTTGTTCGCATTGTTTCCGGAAAAAAAGTAGGTTCTGTACATTACTCCAGAATATAAACTAGACAATATAAAACATTCAACTACTTTTGTATTTTTAATTAATACTACGATAAATGAATCTGATTGAATTTCGAAAAATGAAACAGATCATAGTAGTTCGAAAAATAATTATTACGAAAATAATTATTTTGTACATTGCAGCATCTCTTCAAATATTTAAATGTTATTATCTTAAAGAATTTGACAGTACCTTGTGGTATGTCTAAAAAGTACTGTTTGTAAAAAAAAGCCTTTTTCTTCTCAGCTTCCCAGCACACACACCAAAGCGCCAAACAGTTACATACACGCTTCGCGGAAGCGATCACACTCAATGGCGGTAATTAATTCGCCGATTACCCGCATTCCTCGGTATTGGTGTTAATAGTCGCCGTATACGCATCTCGTTACATAAGGCCGTACTTCTCTAGCACCACTGTCATATTGTGACGCTAAATAGTAAATAATTTGGAAAATCCAAAAGTGCACGCCTCATAATTTTTTTTTAATAAATATTTATTAATTATTATTTTTGTTTATTTAATAACAATTAAACCACATCGAATCAGACCCTGAAAAATGAAAGGGTTCTATTCCTGAGCATACTCAAGCGTAAGAGAAAAAAAAAGACTCGATTAGTAAAGTATTTCGGTCGCTATCGTGTTAACAAGAAAAAGGATCCGCACATACAGACACACGGACGTCCAAGACAGAACTTTTTTAAACTGTTTTTTAACTAGTTTAAATAACAAAAATGCCATCAAAAATATCATGAATGTTAAAAATAGTGTTTTTTCTTAATATGTGTGTGTATGTATTATCTTACAAGTGCAATGTATGATACATAAAGACATTTTAAGTTTGAAAAATCAGATGTTTTGCGCGAATTGACAGTTGTACCCACCTCAACGCTTCGCTTATGAGGCGTGCAATACCAGTAAATACTGACATGGTATTTGGGCCGTTTAGCTAATTGCCACCGTGAAAGCTACGCAAAAAGGTGCATTACCTACCTACATTGTAAATCAATCGATTAGCGCTGTTACATTTGTGTAAATAAATATACCTACGTAAATTGAGTTGTGTTTGGTTAAAAGTAACCTAAATCAAATTCATAAAGCGAATTATTTTGTACATAATATGTTTGCATGTTTGTTATTCAGGCACTGAAGTATCAGAAAGGGAACGACTTAGTTGAGCTATAAAACGATAGTCATAATTAAGTTGTCTGTGTTTCTATTAATTAACAACTGACAGCTTTTCGTTTTAGACTTACATAACATGTAAGCAACTTTCTATCCAGGTACAACCCAAGCAGTCAATTATATCCACTCAAGGCTACAGTATTCTTCACAATGAGCCAGCATTGGGTAGACAACAAACACTAGCTTTCCTCCTATAGAAAGTTAAGGAATCCATCTAAAAACACCGCTACAAGAGAAACTCGAGCTACCCCAAAGGCCCCGATGGCTAAACACGGCAAGATTTATTACCACCGTGTCTGTGTTCCCACGTATGTGTGCCAAACGTATCTCGTCTGGTCTTAGCCCGCTAACCCGGTGGCCTAGCACACTTGCGCATGCGTTTTTATCTGACACCAGCCACTGATTGCGCTTGTGACATTCGCGTTGGAATGTTCTGGTGTTTTCTACTCATACATCTATTAATTACCTGTTGGTTCTCCTTAAACGGGATAAAGAACTAAATATTTTTGTAAGGATGTGTTATTCTTGACACTAAACAATTCCACAAATTGATTGTAAAACGGTTTTACACAACATCTCGTCGATAAAACAGATCTTTAATTTTATTAGATAGTATTTTTGGTATTGTTCAACACCACTGTACAAATATGTATCTGCACTATCACACATTCTGCCCAATATACCTACTATTATGTCACTGCAGCCATTAGATAAAGGCAGGTTCCTATATAAGAAACAACCCGAGGCTTCGTTTAAATTGCCTAATGCGCTGATTACACCTAACGAGTACAGTGGCGAGTCAGTAAATACGCTCTCGGCCGAGACAGTTGCCGAACCGAGTGGGTGTTTACACGTATTTCACTAGTGGCGAGTCAGTTCAGTTTTGATCACGACGCGGACGTCTGCAATGGATCGAAAAAAAAAAAGAATTTAAACGGGTTTTAAATCGGCTGTTACCAGATATTATTAACGAATTGTGGGATTTATTAGAAATAATAAATAAAAATAATAATTCTTAGAAAAAATACAATGACGAAACGAACGAGTGGCGAGTGGCCGAGTGACGCGACGAGTGCGTGTTTATACCTGCCGAGCGGGATAGCGAGTGGGTACTCGGCCGAGTAAACAAATTGGGATTCTAGTGACTGTCTCGCCGCTCTTCTCGGCCGAGTACTCGGCCGAGCACTCGTTGAAGTGTTTATACCAACCGAGCACTCGGCCGAGGACACTGACTCGCCACTGTACTCGTTAGGTGTAATCGCCGCATAAAACATTGCAAAAATCTGCAACTAGTACTTCTTCAGATCTTCCAAGCTCTAGCTTGGAAGTTTAGTACATTACTAGGCTACTACAACCACGGCTACTAGATAGATTATCTATTCTACTATCTAGTAAAATAATAAATCAATCGCGCAGAGGCGGCTCGCCCTAAGGAGCGCTGGTGCAGTGAACTCCCATAAATAATTATAATAAAATCATACTCCTTAATTTCATTATTAATATTAATTATTACTATTTAAAATCAATCGTAATCGTAAAAAACTACTGTCAATACCAATGAATATATCCATCATTCCTTCATTCCATACACTTGAATAATATTGTATTTATACAGTAACGCGCGAAGCGGAGCGCTCACGATTGCGCTCCAATGAAAAAATATTTAGTACATTTCCTAATACGAAATCCAATAGGAGTGAAAGAGAGGGTTTGCCAGTGCCCTGCGCGCGTGAAATAGAAGATTTTCTATGGAAAGATAGCAAAATTCGGAGCGCCGCTCCCGCAAACGTTGCCGGTTCGTTTTTACCGCCGCGCGCGATGTTGCCACTCTCTATATTATAAACAAACACTCGACTCTCGAGTCAACTTCAATGCACGTGCGCGAATGCAAATTCGGGAATTTTCTAATTAAAATCATAAGATACGTGTTGAAATAGTCTGTAGTTATCAGTATTACTTGTGAGTGTGAAAATGAACAATTATAATGTGGCGTTCATTAAAAAGTGTGTTAAAACGTTACAAATTCGGCTTGAATTGAAAGCAGGGACTGCCACGGCCTGAACTTGACCTTACGCAAAAATGTACGACAAAAACGAAAACATATACGCGTGTGTTTAAATCCGAACAATATTATGTGAAAACACCGTGGTTGTGTGGTTGTGATGAAAGCAACAACAGACATTTACGAATGTCTTGTCGCTTTAAGTTATAGTTATTTTTGCACACCAAAAAGAAAGACGTACCTATGTATTTCCTTTGTAAGTAATTTTTTTGATAAATGTACTGCTTTACACCACGTATTTTCAGTGTTTTATTTCAAGTGAACACCCATAAAATTTTGTCACGAGCCGCCTCTGCAATCGCGTTCCAATCCCATCATAGCACATTTGTTTTTAAGTTGTGAAAGCGAGCATTCGTGACGAGCGAACTAATTGTAAGTGTGTCAAGAATTCAAGATAATCGACGTGCGATATATAACTAGACACATACTTGTGCTGTTGATTTATGTTCGTTTATTGGTACTTTTTATGGACAATAGAAAACACTTCCGATGTTAGGGCTATTAACTATGTATAACTTGATGTATCTGTTTGCTAGTGTTCTAAAAAACAAATTGAGAAAGAGATTTTTAGGAACGACTAAGAAAGGAAAAGCAAACAGAGCAAGTTAGAAGTCAAATCAAAGCAACAATATTGCTTTGAAGTTTGAATATGCTAATTGCTAATACCCTAAGAAATTTAAAGGGCATTTTTTTAATAATATGCTTCGCTACAGCTAAAAATAGCTCTAGCTCCTTTAAAAAAAATAACAATAAGAATAATAATAAATACTTATATCGAATTATTGGGCAGAAGTTGTCCTATTACACAACATCCATCAATGAAACAATGTTACTCATGATTTTCAATAACTTACTTAACAATTGACCTAATTAAGACAATCTTTTACAAGTCTGACACCAATAACGAAGTAGGTATGATAATGCCACAGATCACAGAAACTAAAGGGAGATATGGTTAGGGGGCGGGGCCGGTGTCGCAGCAATATGTCCAAAAAAAGAACAAACTGTAGTGGTGCTGTATACGTACGTCACTTACAATCTAGTGTGCGAACGAATAGTCACTCTCATATTTTTGTATGATGACACGCACACAACGCGAAGTATTGTTTTGATTTTGTTTACTGCAGTTGTGTGCGTAAATTTTTTATGAGACATGGTTTCGTACTCAGCGCAAGCGATTGGCATCT
>CAJQZN010040200.1:7207-19445 GCA_907164685.1 Colias eurytheme
GGCCAGCAGTCGCGCATCCACTGCACGCGGCTGGCGGGCGGCAAGGCGGCGCTGTGGTGGCTAAGGCATCACCCACGTGTGCTGGCTATGCGCTTCAAGGCGGGCATCAGTCGCGCGATACAAGCCAACGCGATCGATAACTACGTGAGCGGTACTATTGGTAAGTATTTTGAAGTACTTTTTTCGATTTATGTGTGATGGAAAATTTATAGGATTTTATAGTTAGGAGTGAATGGAAAATAATTGTTGTGTGACACGTTTTTTTTATGTATTAAAAATAATGTGTAAATTGAAATGTATTGTACTTAATTTGTTATTAAAAAATTCCACGTTCAACTTTATAAAAAAAAACCTAAAAATAAAAATAAAATAATTTGGAAAATCCAAAAGTGCACGCCTCATAATTTTTTTTTAATAATTATTTATGTATTATTATTTTTGTTTATTTAATAACAATTAAACCACATCGAATCAGACCCTGAAAAATGAAAGGGTTCTGTTCCTGAGCATACTCAAGCGTTAGAGAAAAAAAAAGACTCGATTAGTAAAGTATTTCGATCGCTATCGTGTTAACAAGAAAATCCTCCGCACATACAGACACACGGACGTCCAAGACAGAACTTTTTTAAACTGTTTTTTAACTAGTTTAAATAACAAAAATGACATCAAAAATATCATGAATGTTAAAAATAGTGTTTTTTCTTAATATGTGTGTGTATGTATTATCTTACAAGTGCAATGTATGACACATAAAGACATTTTAAGTTTGAAAAATCAGATGTTTTGCGCGAAGTGACAGTAGTACCCACCTCAACGCTTCGCTTATGAGGCGTGCAAAAAACTGGCCTAATATGTGTTGCGTCATTTGTGTATCTAGTAATCCATACTTAATCCATACTAATATTATAAATGCGAAAGTAACTCTGTCTGTCTGTTACTCAATCACGCCTAAACTACTGAACCAATTTGCATGAAATTTGGTATGGAGATATTTTGATACTCGAGAAAGGACATAAGCTACCTTTTATTGCGAAATATGTACCACGGGCGAAGCCGGGGCGGACCTCTAGTTAATAATAAATTGTAATGTTAATAATAATTATAAAATAACTTTTAATTATATTAATTCTTTAAAACAGGTTCAGACCTACCCCTGGACCAATGGAACGGTCTATTCGAGGGAGCTGCTCCGGCCCTTTTCACAGAAGCAGAGAAAAACGAATGGATCACCAAATTGGATAAAGTGGCGCTGGCTTCGGACGCTTTCTTCCCGTTCAGAGACAATATTGATAGAGCAGCGCAGGTTTGTGAATGTATTTTTTTTTATATATTGTTTGTTATCTATATATGTAATATATAAAACTCAAAGGTGACTGATATAGTGATCTATCAACGCACAGCCCAAACCACTGGACGTATCGGGCTGAAATTTGGCATGCAGGTAGATGTTAGGACGTAGATGTAGGCATCCGCTAAGAAAGGATTTCCCGAAATTCTTGCGGGAACGGGGAAAAACGGGGATGCACGTACAAAGTCATGGGCGGAAGCTAGTTTTGTATATATGTATTTAAAAATTATATATGTATGTTTATCAGCTATTTGGTCTCCATAACACAAGTGAAAAGCTTGTGCAAGGATCAGATCGTGCCGTGTGTGAAAAATGTCCTGAAATATTTATTTATTACTAGCGGTCGGCCCCGGCTTCGCCCGTGGTACATAATATTTACGTTTTCTCTACATAAGAACCATCCTCGTACTTCAAGGAATATAATATAAAAAGAATTATCGAAATCGGTTCAGCCGTTCTCGAGTTATGCGCTTACCAACACATTTTGCGATTCATTTTTATATATAAGAAGAAGATGTATTGTAGCATATTTATTACTAACGATATTGCGACTACATAATACAATTTTTTCGATTTCAACTACATAATATTATGTCCTAGTAAAATATTTATGTTTATATATCTTTAAAAACTACATAGATAAACATACATCTCAAGATAAAATTTAGCAGTCTTACCAACCAACTTTAGCATTCAAATGCTTGAAAATAAATCTATAGTGGATTCAATTATATTATTGGTATGTATACAGGTTGGTGTGGAATACATCGGCAGTCCAGCTGGCTCTAACAACGATCAAGAAGTTATTGAAGCCTGCAACGAACACAAAATCACACTGGCACACACAAACCTCAGACTGTTCCACCATTGATATGAATGCATAATAAAAAAATCTTTTTTTATGTACATTTTGGTTATGTCAAGATATTATATAGATGTTAATGTAATATGTAATAAGAATTATTAAATGAAATTGAGATTTTCTTGATTGCAATTTTTTCCCGAAAATTATGAAACAAGACACTATTTTTTAGAAATTTAAGTATAACAACTATATAATTTTTATGAGTCTCTTATTCTCGAATAATCATGTTTAGTCCATCGAATGAGTCCCTCCAAGGGAGGTCTAGAGTGCGTGAGTTAGTAACGTAAGATGTTTCTTCGGAAACATGTCAAGAGTCCCTAGGTAATAAACATACTAAAACCCCGGGACACTAGGAGGAGCCCCGGAGTGGGGGGAGAGGGAAAATGGGTCCATTTTTTCATTTTTCGCTTAAATCTCAAAAACAGTACATGTTAGAGAAAAACTTTCAGGGAAAAGTTGAAAGGCCATAAAATTATCTACAAGTTGTACCTAAATCATTTTTTCCTATATCCTACCAATTCTGAGTTATACGCAGTAAAAAATGAATTTGGCTCAAACAATTTCCCCATACTACACATCAATCGATCAAAAAATATTTCTTTCTTCCAAAAAACTCAAATGTGCAACTTGTGACCGGTACTGATAGATTGCTCTTAATTAGGTCTATAATTGGTTAAATAAACACATTCCTCCATGGAAGCCTTTAGGAGGAATCGATTGTCAAAATATTATATTAGGGCAGGTTGAGTTACTGAACTTGATCTTTTTATTTTTTTCTTTCAAAAAACTCAAAAGTGCAACTTGTGACCGGTACAGATAGATTGCTCATAATTAGGTCTATCATTGATAAAAATACCAGATTCCACCACGGAGGCGTTTACGGGGAATTGAATTTTATCAGGGTAGTTACGATACTTGAACTTTTTATTTTTTTCTTCCAAAAAACTCAAAAGTGCAACTTGTGACCGGTACAGATATATTGCTCTTAATTAGGTCTATCATTGATAATATTACCAGATTCCATCATGGAGGCGTTTACGGGGAATTGAATTTTATTAGGTTAGCTAGTTAAAAAGTTCAAGTATCGTACCTACCCTAATAAAATTCAATACCTCCTAAACGCCTCCATGGTGGAATCTGGTTTTTTTATCAATGATAGACCTAATTATGAGCAATCTATCGGTACCGGTCACAAGTTGCACTTTTGAGTTCTTTGGAAGAAAAAAAATAAAAAGTTCAAGTATCGTAATTACCCTAATAAAATTCAATTCCCCGTAAACGCCTCCGTGGTGGAATCTAGTATTTTTATCAATGATAGACCTAATTATGAGCAATCTATCTGTACCGGTCACAAGTTGCACTTTTGAGTTTTTTGGAAGAAAAAAATAAAAAGATCAAGTTCAGTAACTAGAACTACCCTAATATAATATTTTGACAATCAATTCCTCCTAAAGGCTTCCATGGAGGAATGTGTTTATTTTACCAATTATAGACCTAGTTAAGAGCAATCTATCAGTACCGGTCACAAGTTGCACTTTTGAGTTTTTTGGAAGAAAAAAATAAAAAGATCAAGTTCAGTAACTCAAACTACCCTAATATAATATTTTGACAATCGATTACTCCTTAAGGCTTCCATGGAGGGATGTGTTTATTTTACCAATTATAGACCTAATTAAGAGCAATATATCTGTATCGGTCACAAGTTGCACTTTTGAGTTTTTTGGAAGAAAAAAAATAAAAAGTTCAAGTATCGTAACTACCCTGATAAAATTCAATTCCCCGTAAACGCCTCCGTGGTGGAATCTGGTATTTTTATCAATGATAGACCTAATTATGAGCAATCTATCTGTACCGGTCACAAGGTGCACTTTTGAGTTTTTTGGAAGAAAAAAATAAAAAGATCAAGTTCAGTAACTCAAACTGCCCTAATATAATATTTTGACAATCGATTCCTCCTAAAGGCTTCTATGGAGGAATGTGTTTATTTAACCAATTATAGACCTAATTAAGAGCAATCTATCAGTACCGGTCACAAGTTGCACATTTGAGTTTTTTGGAAGAAAGAAATATTTTTTGATCGATTGATGTGTAGTATGGGGAAATTGTTTGAGCCAAATTCAATTTTTACTGCGTATAACTCAGAAACGGTAGGATATAGGAAAAAATGATTTAGGTACAACTTGTAGATAATTTTATGGCCTTTCAACTTTTCCATAAAAGTTTTTCTCTAACATGTACCGTTTTTGAGATTTAAGCGAAAAATGAAAAAATGGACCCATTTTCCCCCTCCCCCCACTCCGGGGCTCCTCTTAGTGTCCCGGGGTTTTAGTATGTTTATTACCTAGGGACTCTTGACATGTTTCCGAAGAAACATCTTACGTTACTAACTCACGCACTCTAGAACTTTTTATTCAATGGACTATTATATAGAATATTAAGTTGTTTTTTATTGTTCTTTAGCCTGTATTATTAATCGTGTTAAGGTATTTTGTTTGTTTGAGATGTCTTCCAAGTAAATAATGAATTGTCTTTTGAAGACTTCGACATTCCGTTCATGTTCTGTAGAAGTTATAAGTGGAATAAATGTTTATTAAAATATTGTTTTTTTTCTTACCTTGAATGTGAAATAACTGGGTAAAAGTATTTCGTGTACAATCCTTTAATACCTATTTATACCTGGCAACCCAATAGTTGTGACTGGAAAAAAATAGGCAACCTAAAGTTTGCTTTCTATGGGCTTCATCTTGGGCTTCATACTTTCGATTGGTATAGAAATTGTTTAATAATGAAACCGGTGAAATGTTTAAAAATATTTCTTTATAAGTAATTAATCTTATTCTGGACTGAAATTTGTTCGGCAATCCATTTGCAATATATTTATTGAGATATATATATTCTCGGTGAAGGTCGTTTTATATCGGGATCCTATACCTACTATGTATTTATCATAGAAATCTAAATAACAAGACACATAGAAGTGCTGTAATGTCATAATTCGTATGAAAACCGCTGTCGCCAAAATCAACACATTTAAACCGATAGCTAAACAGTATACACATGTAAACTATGCCTTTTATTGGACAGCTTGATTTTAGTGAAAACTAACTTAAATATTAAATTAAGCTTTTTAATATGTATCCTAACGCACGAATTTACGGTTTATTTTAGAATAACATCCCTAAGTATATGAGACGTTTTGTTTCTTTTTGCTCCAATAAGGTTGAAATTTGTGTTAAACGTGATAATAAGAATGCTCGACTGTGTCATTCATTGTTATTTCGATTACTATGGTGACACTCGTAATACTTGTAAATATTCTATAATTTTAAGGAAAAACGGCATTATTTCTAAAAAAAATATTTACCGGATAAATATTATTCCTTTATTAGTATAATTACAACTTGTGGAAGAATTTCCGCAATGGGAAATGCTGAAACACACCATGTTTACACACATACGTCTCCAGAGCAACTGAACTGTGACAAACACACTGGTGGCACAGCTGGTGATGTGAAAGTCACCTGAGTGGCGACAAGGTCACGCGCGCTTACGACTTCTAGTGTCTTGTTATTTAGATTTCTATGGTATTTATATTTATAACAGCGGGTGAAGCCGCGGGTGGAAAGCTAGTAGGTAATCTATACTAATATTTAAAAGCTGAAGAGTTTGTTTTTTTGTTTGAACGCGCTAATCTCAGGAACTACTGATCCGATTTGAAAAATTCTTTCGGTGTTAGAGAGCCCATTTATCGAGGAAGGCTATATTATATAATTACGTTAAGACCAACAGGAGCGGAGCCACGCGGGTGAAACCGCGAAGCACAGCTAGTAATTAATATAATCCCAATCAAGCCATCCTCTCTGATAAAATAAGCTAAGAAATAGAATTCTCTCCCTACTACATTTTTTCTGGTAAAAACATCATCGACTTCATCAACACTACGATTACATCGTTATACGATTGTGATCGAATTTGCCTATCGATAAACTATCACGCATAATACGGCGAGTCGGGCAATTACCTGTAAAACATCTCAACCACAACGTCAACATGGATATAGTAGGTACCAGCTACAAGATTATAATTTATATTATAGAAGCTTTTATAGTCTATAACAGTATATTTAAACCTTATCTATAACTTATATAAGTGCTGCAACCTTTACAGGTAAATTAGCTTGGAGAAATTTTTGCATATGTAGTGGTGTGTATATTACTCAGATCTTAGAGCGCGTTTCCACTATATCGTTCTGGCCCATACAAAAATGTTTCGATAACCTAACATTACTATTTAATTTTATACTTATTCCTAGCAACACTTTTGTTTTCAATAAAAACAAGTTTTTATTTGAAAGAAAATGGTTTTGACTTTATAAAAAAAAAATATATCATTCAATTTTACGTCCTTGAGCAAACGACAAGGCGACTACCGTGAAACAATAAAATATCGTGTCCATAATAATTTGTTTCATAATTAATATTTGACCATAATAATTACGAAACAAAACAAATAAATAAATCGTCACTTGATAGTGGAAAGTGGAAACACGCACAAAACCAGAATAAACCAGTTTACGCTGTCCGCAGGTGCCACGTGCAGTCGTTTGGTAGCGTTAGAACATAAAGCACATTTCATTCAAAAATTATAATTATTATGTACGTAGTTTAATTGATAAATTTTGTATTTGTTGATTGTTGTTATTATTTGTTATTATTGTTATAATATTTGTTGAAGTGAATTACATGTCCCGCAGCCGGAGGCCCCAAATGAAAACTCAGATGTACTTAAAAACTACATTTAATAGCTAAAATGAGACTTTTACACCCATGTCTGCACGATGCAGACCGGAGTTAAAGAATGAATTTATACAGTTTAATAATTATAAAGACGTAAGCTTGGATGCTAACTAAGGGAAATTGCATCCACGTTCTATTCCCGTGCGAACGGCGTATTCAGCAGTTTTGTATGAAGGCAGGGCCATAACTAGTGTTTAATTTGTGTGTAAGTGTTGTAACTTTATATTGTTAATTCAATATGGCTCCAGTGTTAAAACATGGTCGAGGCAAGCCTTTGACTTCTCAAACTAAAGAATTAAACTTTAAATGTCGTTTCTTTTTCAGGTTAGTAAATTTTTCATTTTAGTAACATTGTTAATGTAAAAGTTATATGTATGTTAAATGAGCAAATATTCAAATAAAGTCTCATCTTTTTCAGAGGAGAAACACATATAGTTTAATTTAAAATCCCTTATATATACAGGGTTACTTGTAAAACACCGGCAACCTCGCAGGACAAGATAGCTAACATCATAAGTAACAACATTTCGACTTTTGATAATTTGTTAGATTTTATTTTCATACAAAAATAAATATTCATTTAATTTTCCGTCTGAATATTATAAACTCTACGCCTCCCAAAAATTACGTAAACAAAAAGCGAACAAGAGGGGGAAGGGGGCGTCGCGTCGTCCATCCGATAATTAATAGAACATAGACTTACAAATGTAAGGAGAGTACAATAAAAGTTTAAAAAATCATTTAAAAATAATTTATTGCGTTATGCCAAAAGTCGTAGAACAAATGTTGTTACTTATGATGTTAGCTATCTTGTCCTGCGAGGTTGCTGGTGTTTTACAAGTAACCCTGTATAAAATAAAAACTAAAAATAAAATGTTGTTTTATTTTATTTGCTGACCATACACTACTACAAACGCAAAAATTTCTCCAAGCTAATTTACCTGTAACTTATTATACATACTTATTACCACAGCTTAATACCTACTTATAACTAAAATTATGTTCATTTAAATCTAAGTTTTAAACTAATTAATAATATGACCACAACCCGCAGTACTACGTGAGAGCGACTCGCGCTTAGCTAATTAAATTTTATATAAAGATTACACGTATGCGAACGAGCCACAGGGGATTTTTGTGACTCACGATTGTAAGGTTCTTTCCCGTGCATATCGCGCAATTCGCGGAATTAGTGATATCAACGAATAATTTTTTTCCCAAATTGAGTAGTAAAATTTTTCTTACAATATAAGAAGTAAACATATTGGTGATTATTTTCCGCGTTTCATAATTAGTGGAAACTAAAATGTTTCACATTTAAAAGTACGGTGTTCATTCATGTTTTCTTTTTTAGATATTAAATAGTTACATCTAAATCCACGATACAAAACCATATATTAATATATTTTCTTAAAAGACGTAAAAGATATTTTTAATGGCCAGTTAATTAAGTTATGCTATCTTAGTAGGGTTCTGCACACCTATGACAACATAAATACTAATACATACAATTAATTGTCTCGGTGGAACTACGTAAGTTTAAAATTTAAGCATAAATGACGAAAGGAAAAATCTAAAATAATACGGCAACACGCGGGATTGCACTCTCCGTTCACACTAAAGTCAGCGGTTCGGAAGTCAGAAGTGTTTGTTTGCGAGTCTTTATTAGAAATATTTTCTTAATTTTCAATTATTGTTACTTGTGTCAGTATTTAAAATTTAACATTGTAACTTGATAGTGTATTAAATGTGCAAACTGTCGAATGTGTGTTTAGTGTAAAAAGTGTTGTTACAATGTCGTCAAGTGAACCCGACACTAGTGAGATATCAAACTCAGGCTCGCCGTTTTCTCAAGAGCCTTATTCACCGTATTCTTATAGCTCGCCTCTTGACCCTTTAACAAATGGATTAACTGATTTGACGTGTGACGATGGCGTACAGGGTAAGTTTTTGTTTGAATAAAAAGTTTGAGGAAGTTTGTGCATTTTATTATTTCCTGATCGACTCCTACTTCGAGGATAGTTCACAAAGACTTTTAACGCAAGAAAATGATTAAGATATTGATTTTTGATTTTTGCATAACATGCGATTTACATGCACTTGTTACAATTTAATTCCTTTTGATTATTTTTTTCTTACTTGAGAACTGATCCTTCAATGTAACACAGTAGTTTTTAACCATTCATAGTAAGTTTAACGTTCATCAAAATATGAAATACAAGGAGATTGTTATATTCATGAACGTCATAAATTTTACAACTGCTTTATATTTTATATATGCGTAACCTCTCACATTTAACTTGAAAATGGGGGTGTCATATCTAAGTAAACATAACAGGAATAAAAATGTTAGAATTAGACACATGTATTAAAGTTAAAGAGGAAGTAAAAGAGGTGGGATTTGAACCCGCATCCTTTCATGCCAAGCCGGGGTGGATGCCTGACCAACTCTGCCTCCTATGAAAATAATAAAAATAATTTATTTTCCTCGTACTGAATCTTTTGAAACATTATAACTATTTATTAATATAAAATAAAGTACGTCTAATTTACATATGTACATCAACAACTCCTATTTAAATTGATAAAAATTTTGTACTAAAACCAAGATAATGTTTCAGGGAACCAGCCATACTTACGGATAATAGAGCAGCCAACAGATTATTTCCGGTTCAGATATAAGAGTGAAATGTTGGGAACACATGGCTGCCTACTCGGAAAGCATTCCACGCCAGGCAAGAACAGGACGCATCCAACTGTTGAGGTACTTAACACTATTGAAAATTGAAAAGTTTAAAATTATACAAATGATATAATAAAAAAACTATAATATAATAAAAACCTGTGTTATTTCATAACTGTGCAGGCTTTAGAATCCCTCACGATTAATAATATGTATGAAGCCTGTTGATAGGTGAATAAGTAAGATAGACTGTTAATATAGAATGAATAGAAGTCAATTTAATTACTACAGGCTAATTGGGTCTCCTAAACAAACATAGGTACAGTTTTTCATGAGATCTGTTTTCTAATAAATAAAATTTAGAATTTGACTATTTTAAGGATATACATAGGTACATAGTGTGCAATCTATACTATAATCTATCTTTGTACCGAATTTCCTACAGGTCTGGTCATCTGATATTGTATATTTACTTACATGTATTTATGTATCCACATATTCGTACAAACTTTCGCGTTTACGCAAATAGATACTGATCTATTATTACTGATTATAATTATATGATAATAATAAATAGAGATTTTTTTGAAGTGAAAACTTCTTTAGCGGCGTTGGGTATAAAATCTTAAACTCGCGTCAGGACACGTGACCTGATCGAAAAAGCGTAAGACGGATGGATATCAAACATGCTCAACGTTAATAATCAAGTTTTCACTTCTGCCAGCACTCCCGGAGTGCAACCCGTCTTTTTTTTTAAACAATGATTTCCCTTTCAGCTATGCAACTACAATGGCAGTGCGTTGATAAGGTGCAGTTTAGCTCGGCACGACAGTCCCAACGAACACCCGCACAAGTTGACTGAAGATGACCAAGACAGAGACATTACTAGTGTTGTACCGCAGCGGGGCAGTTACAAAGTGGCGTAAGTGACAATGTTTATAACTCAAACTCAAACTCATTTATTTGGCACCAATTTTGACAATGTAAATAAAAAACGAACAAAAATATTATGTATAAACTAGCTGTGCTCCGCGGTTCTACCCGCAGTGCTCTGCTCCAGTTGGTCTTAGCGAGATGATATATACCCTATAGTCTTCCTGGATAAATGGGCTATCTAACACCGAAAGAATCTTTCAAATAGGACCAGTAGTTCCGGAGATTAGCGTGTTCAAACAAACAAACAAACTTCAGCTTTATAATATAGGTATAGATTTTTAAAGAATAGAAATTTTTTTATCACGAGGTGGGATTCGAACCCGCGCCTTCTGCCTTGCTGGGGCGAGAAGACGCGGGTTCGAATCTAAATTAAGAGCTAGCGCACACGAGCAACTTTGTCTCTGCAACTATTTTATCTCTCCCATCAATTGTATGGGGAGTTGCGTCGCTACGTGCGCGCACTTTCATACTAGCCCATAGGTGGGAGAGACAAAATAGTTGCGGAGACAAAGTTGCTCGTGCGCGCTAGCTCTTAAAATCCTCGTGATCGAATTTAATCAATTCTTAAATAATTTGTATTTATTAAGCATTTGAATCCTATGAGGGTGCTTTTCTATCAAGAATGTGCGGGGATGTTATGTGTAGCGAGGTATATGTTTGTAAATAACCAATATTATCGAAATTCAAACTTAATGAAGCGACATGATTGGTTATTTACAATCACATTCCTTGTTACACATCCTCACACATTATTTGTGGACTGTGGTAAATCATCCTCAAACCAGAGGCGGCTCGCCCTAAGGAGCGCTGGTGCAGTGAACTCCCATAAATAATTATAATAAAATCATACTCCTTAATTTCATTATTAATATTAATTATTACTATTTAAAATCAATCGTAATCGTAAAAAACTACTGTCAATACCAATGAATATATCCATCATTCCATCATTCCATACACCTGAATAATACTGTATTATACAATAACGCGCGAAGCGGAGCGCTCACGATTGCGCTCCAATGAAAAAATATTTAGTACATTTCCTAATACGAAATCCAATAGGAGTGAAAGAGAGGGTTTGCCAGTGCCCTGCGCGCGTGAAACAGAAGATTTTCTATGGAAAAATAGCAATATTCGGAGCGCCGCTCCCGCAAACGTTGCCGGTTCGCGCGAAGTTGCCACTCTCTATATTAAAATTTAGAGATATATCATACTTCAATGCACGCGCGCGAATGCAAATTCGTGAATTTTCTAATTAAAATCATAAGATACGTGTTGAAATAGTCTGTAGGTAGTTATCAGTATTACTTGTGAGTGTGAAAATGAACAATTATAATGTAGCGTTCATTAAAAAGTGTGTTAAAACGTTACAAATTCGGCTTGAATTGAAAACTAAGGGACTGCCACGGCCTGAACTTGACCTTACGCAAAAATGTACGACAAAAACGAAAACATATACGCGTGTGTTTAAATCCGAACAATATATATTATGTGAAAACACCGTGGTTGTGTGGTTTTACAACAGACATTTACGAATGTCTTGTCGCTTTATAGACTACAAGACCGCATAGGACAAAAATATGGGTCAAATGAACCACCAGGGGACATAT